>WHYT01017748.1:151661-164748 GCA_009806455.1 Tetrax tetrax | reverse complement strand
GAAAAATTTGGGTTGTGGGTTTTTTTTTTTTTTTTTTTTTTGAGATATCAAAAGGTAAAAGATACCATCTAGTTTTAATGTCTTCATAGGGAAGCCTAAAACGGATGACCACAATGAAAATAATATTTAAAAATATTTGGGCTCCAAAGCAATGTTTCAATCCAAGCCAAAATAAATAAATAAATAATCTTTTTGCTAAAAATCTCTTTATTAGGCTTGCAAGTAACAAGAGTATCATCTTTGTCAAACAGAGCTGTTGGGTAGAACAAATCATGGCATTACACTCCCAAGTGTTTGTGGAGAGCCACAGGATAAATCTGTAGCAATATTACAGATTCTCACAGCTGTGATGTCTGATTGTATGGTGGGCTGCAGAAATTATATTAACACTATGCTTAAACAAGATAACAGAATAAAGTTGTAATATAAAGTTAAATGTAGATAACCAATACAAACAATCATCCATTAGAAAATATTTTATTTCCTTTTACATGCCTTTTACACTGCTCTCATAACATGTATATTTGTAAATAATTAATTTTAATGAATTAATGCTAATTACTGTAGATCAAAACAAGCCTATGAAAGTTTAGAACTATATTTTAAGTAGAGATTGTTGGCGTTAGTGTGAAGTATATTTTAGATAATATTCCTTGTGCAGCTAAACTTCGCAGTGTTGCTGGCTATCCTGGTTTTGGCAGGGATGGAGTTAATTTTCCTCTCAGTAGCTGACATTTGGGATTTTGTATCTGAAGAATGTTGATAAACACAATGATGTTACCAGTTGTTGCTAAAGAGACCAAGGACTGGCTTTCCAGATTTCACCGATGTGCAGGAAGCTGGGAGGGGTACAGCCAGAGCAGTTGACCCAAACTGGCCAAAGAGAGTCTTCCACGCCATAAACGGCAGGCTCAGTACTAAGCGGGGGTGGGCTGGTGAGCTGGCTCTCTTTTCCCTTGCAGTTCAGAATTGTTCTGGGATAATTTACAGGGTTTTTTTTTCATTCTGTGATTACTGCTTGGGACGGGCTGTATCGGTCATCAGGTCATTGGGCACTGAGAAATTGTGCATAATTTGTCTTGTTTTTTTAAAGTTATTATTCCTATTGTTTTTCCTGTTGTTATTATTATCATTACATATATATAAAATTATATTTTCCTTTGCTATCCTAGTAAACTGTCTTTATCTCAACTCACAGGTTTTCTTTTCTTCCCAATTCTCTCCCCCATCCCCTGGGGAGGAGGAGGGTGGTTGAGCTGCTGTGTGGTACTCGATTGCTGACTGTAGCTAAACCACGACATTCTTGTCCTGCCATCTATTGCCCTCTTAATTCTATGAGCTCTAGGGATGATTTACATGTTATATGCATCTGAGATAGGTTAGAAAAATATGTTCAGCTGTCTTGACCTGTGTAGAGTTCTTATTTGGGGGTGTAAAGGAATGGTTGGGCACCAAGATTTGACAAACTGGTACTTGCTCCTTTTACACTTCGCTCTGGGAAGGGAAACCATGCTTGAAGTGACAGTTTTTCCAAGGCCTTCTCCTTTAAAAAAAAAAATAAAAAAATCACAAAGCCACCCAAAGATTAAAGAATAAACATGCTTGTCTAGAATCATTGTCACTTCAACTTTGCACATTCCTTTTATAAGCTATTTCAGCCTGAACGTATGGTGAACAGGGCGCTACCGACCCTTTACTGGCTGCAGCACTTTGCAGTGGAGCAGTGTGAGCATCCTGCTCCCAGGAGCATGGATGAGAGTCTGCCATACCTCTTATAAGGAAATTCTTACAAATTATATATTTTCATTAAACTGTTACACTGCAATAGACTTATCTGATTACACTGGTCTGGCCAAAACCTCCCAAAATACATATTAAGATGGACTTTTCTGGTTTTTTTTTTTTTTTTTTCTGCTGTTTGATTGTGGGTAGCAAAGGCTTCTTCCATCTCACATTCCAGCAGAGTTGTGTCCTGTCACCAATACCAGCAAGATTGGGATTGTGCCACAGCTGTCCTTAGCCCTTGTTATTAGGCCAAAAATAACATCAGCACAGTCTAGTGATGCTGAGATTGTAGCGAGCTATAATGAGATATGTTTTGTTGGGAAATTGATGCTCTGACTCTTAATAAGAATGATAATAATAGTTGTTTGGATGGTGCTGGTGGTGGTTGCGCAGTAGAGAAGTGCTGCTCTGTGTCCTTCAGAACTCCCTGGGTGTATCACTAGCTTGTCACCGTTGGGATGTTGGTTTGCATTTAGAAATTTCCTTATCAAGTGCAAAACTGGTATGTGTGTTTGTAAATACAATCTAGGCCAGTTCCCAATGGGTATCATCACAAAACCAAATCATACTGGTACAGATAATAGCCTTTATTCAGAGTAAGGTTTCCATGTATGATGGTGGAGACTGAAAAACCTGTGTGTTACTTAAAAATAATATATAAATATTAAAAAAAAACCCAACAACCCATTGCAAGTGTTCTACTGCCCTGAAAAGACATAAATGGAGAGAATGCATTCAACAGCCTGCACTCTCATAACAGTGAATGGAGACTGGCTAGTGATTTGTTGTGTGTCTCTCAAAGAATATTACATATCTGAGCTGCTCTTCCAATGTAGTCTGAAGTTTATTCTGTGCAACTGTCAGTGTGGAAGAGCAAGGTTTCTACTCTGACTTGAGATAAATATTCTTCAGCACTAGTTTCTACACTATAGTGCTTGAAAAACCAGGAGAGTACCCACTGGACTTTCCACTTGCCAGGCATGTTTACTGCATGCCTCCTTACCGTACAGAGCAGACGCTTCTGTTATTGCTCTTCAAACCCCTGTTATTATACCAGCTAACACCTCTCCAACAGCATGTGGAAGCTTGCAGTTTGCTCATAAGCCACTTGCTGTCCTGCAAGTCAAAAGCTAAGAGAAAAAGGAAAAAAGCATCAGAATTTTACATCAGAGGGTATTTAAAGAATACTGTGTCACAGAGCTAGTGTATCTTGGCTACAGTCTCTCTCCTGGATTATTTTAGTGGCTGTGTCTAGCCCTCTACTAGCTATGCCATGTTTTTATGGTTTATCATAATCATAAAAATATGTCCATTAGCTCTAACCAGAATTTGGAGAGTATATTTAGGGATGCTGCATAAACCCAGAAGCAAGTGAGTTCATGTTAGAAATAATGTAAAAGGCATCTTTATTGTGTTGTGACAAGTATTTCTCGTGCAACAGGGCCTCCTGGGAGCTACGGGCTACCGTTTGTGCGGCCCCAAAGCTAAGCCAGACACCTCCGAGCTTCCCCAGGACAGAGCAATCTCTGGGCTGGGTAAGGCTGCAAGCCACTTGCAGATTGAGTGTAGCAAAAAGTCCTAGTCACTTCTGATGGGAGCACTCAATGACCTGGCATCTAGATAAACCTGAAATTTGTAGTTTTTCTTCATTTTCCTGCATTCTGCAGTTCTTGTTAGTTTCAGAATCTCCTATGAAGTCATTGAGAAGAAGAGGGAACAACTGGCCAAGTTTTAAAAATACCAGCACAATCACTTTTATTTCACAATTAATGATCTTTCCAAGGAGTTTTAAAAACTGTTTTTTTTTTTTTTTTAAAAAAAAGAAAATCTTATCGATTGCTTCTCTTCAAGTGGTGATTAGCTGAAATTGGCTCTTCATATGGTGAGTCTCAGGAGGAATATTAGAAGGAGAAATAAAGAAGCTGGATAAAGCAGATCAGCTAGGTTAGAAAAAATCTTCCTGGGTTTCATGCATTACCTCTGTAACTCTTGTAAGGAACTGTATTAATGTAAACCAGCCACTTTCTGACCTAGCAGAGATGTGTAACAGAGAAATAAATAACAAGGAGACCCTCTGGGACCCTATCCTCAACCGTAGTAAGTTGGTATAACTCTGCCAAAGTTGTACTAAATTATAATACCTGAAGATCTGCTCTTTATGGTTTGCCTGCTTCGTACAGCTAAGGTTTATCTTTTTTTTTTTTTTTTTTTTTTTTTTATTAAGTGACAAGGAAGCAACTTATTAGTCAAATGAAGAATATTTTTGTGTATTTTTTCCAGTATATTTTTCCCCTGTGTAAGCAAGGTACTAAAAAAAAATAATTATGTCCAAAGTCACAAAATAGAACATGCAAGAAAGGAGTAAATTCAGAGAAGAAAAATGTGTCATTAGTAGTTATCCACCTTTCCAATTACTGTACAAAAGGAAACATTACAGATGTGATGCAGATGGGGGCCATAAAATCCTCAAATTAAGATGCTGACCGAAGATCCATTAGACTTAGTGCTGCATAAATCCTCAAAAGATACTTTTTGTGGGAAATGGTCCTTCTAGGCACAGTGTTTTAATTGCAGCCAGATTATTCATACAGGATAAAATGAAGTTGAAGATATCGCACCAGGATCACTATATCCACAGTTCTGTTTCTAAGGGTGCCAGATTTTTAATAGAGGCATATCTAAAACACAAGTTACAGGGTTACTGTGCATGAATTCATGGCTAGCTTCCAAGGCAGACTACTTCTCCCAACATTTGTATCTTGCTTCTCATATAATGTAACAACAAAGCATTAATCATGCAAATATAAATATTTAATGGTTACGTAGTTGATATCTGCAAAGAGCTTTAGAGATAAAAAGTGCTTTATATAACTAAATGTAGGGTGTTTGCTCCTTGCCTTATCCGAGTTGGATACAGACGGGCTGAGCAGCAGTTCACGTTCTCTGGGAAGGCAGGTATCTCATACTTCTGATATGAGCTGTAAAACATCCGCTCCAAACTCGCTGGGCTCTGTGAGAGTCTTTTCATTCACTTCAACCTGCTTTAGAAGTTCACACTGTCGAAACATTTGTATGGTAATGAGTATACAGTTCAAATCTCAAAATATACTAATTAGGTTAAAATCAGCCTTGGGAACATTTGTCCAGCTACTTAAAATGTCATAATTGGTGCTGCAGATACCATTGTTACCTCATGCAATTATATAAATGAAGATTTACTGTCTAATGAGGGACTGAGGAAAGAGGATGATCGTAGAAAAGAAAAAAGTCAGGCACAAGTTTTTCCTGCATGTTAGTATTACTGAAAAAAGTCAATATGGCCCTTTTAAAGTGACGGGTGAGTCATAGTCACTTCCCTTAACTACCTCCTTTTTATTGAAGAGTTTCTTGTGAACAGGTTAGCGAGAGAGGCTTGTGTAAGTGAGTGCTCCACTAAGTCTGGCCATAAGCAATGGCAGGATGAGATTAATTCCTTGAAAGGAAAATTTTTCTTTCTCCCAAATCTCACTTGCTCCTCTTACTTTCTCTGTATGTGTGTTATGAGAACTGTTCAGGTTTAACTAAGAGATGACACATAGCAAAAGTTTTATCCTTAGGTGTCATTTTTGTCAACATAATTCTCAGTTGTCTGCTGGAACATAGCACTTTTTTTCCTCAACCGTTAGAAAATTTGGTGAGAAAATATCCAATTCATATACTCTAGGAGAAGGTTTATTTGGTAGGATCCTAGATTTTGCCATCTAGAAGAGATCATGTTCTCCCTAAAACCTCTGCTTAAAAAGCTTTCCCTACTTGCAAGTGAGGATCAAAACCAACTATACAAAATACTTAAACATGTGTTTACCTGGGAGTTTATGCATAAATCTCCCCAATTCTTCTGAAACTTTTACTGAAAAGGCATGTGTGTGTTTTAAAGGAGGCCTGTCAAAGTAATGAAATCTGTCTCAAACTGCACGTGCAGTGGTCCTCCTCCACATGGTGAGGTTGCTCAGTGAGAGTACGGTGGCTGTTTGTGTGGGGCTTTCAGACACGAAGTTGCCTGGGCTGGTGGATGTCTAGAAGCCTCACAAAGCACGGTCCAGAGGGACAGGAGGGAAGATTGCAGCTAAAACTAGGAGCTGGCAGCCCAAAGTCGAAACTGGTAGGGTGGGAATATCCGAACACTGCAGAATACCGGAATGGAAAAAAAATGGTAATGTAGTTCTGCAGGAGAAGACCAGGGTTGTCTTGGAAGGCTGGAGGGTGGGTTGCATTTCGTGGTGTTGCTGATAGTGAGCTCGAACTGCGGCTATGCAGAGAAGAGAGCTGCTGTCTTTGGCAGAGAGTGGTGCAAACCACTGCCATGCTTAGCGTACAACTGCACATGCTAGCTTACAGAAATGGGATGGCACGCAACTGCACTCTGGCATGGGGATAAAGGAGGGCATTCAGTAAAGCCTCCCATGAGTAAAAACACAGATTTTTAAATTTTTTTTTTATTTTTTTTTTTTTTTTAATCTCATAAGTGTGATTGGAAAAAATCATCATTTGATGAAACCATGTTGAGGTTCATTTCAGCCTGACAAATAGGGGAGCATGAGTAGAGAAGGCAGGTAAGGTATTTTTAGTTTATTTAAAATGGATTAAAAATAGGGTCTAAAATTTTCTGGGTGACATAATTTCCTTATGGTTTGCAGACACATAAAACAGCTACATTCTCTCCAAGGTCTTTGTCTGGAGACCAGCTGGGATAGTGGAGAAAACCCATCAGGCACCCTAATGCAGGCAGCTAACAGTCCTGCTGAAGGTAATGGGGAAGAATAACACCCCAAATCAAGCAGGGCTCTTTCCATGTTGAATACCCGTAGTATTTTGAATGCAGGATGTTGCTGAATGTCTGCTTGGACCAAGGGCTGATGCTGATTGGTTATAATTAGCTTCAGGCTCTTCTCCATGCTCAGAACTCAGTGCTCTGGATGTAGGAGGCAAAACAATTACCAAGAATGCAGGAGGCTGCTATTTAAATCTATTTACATAATTTTGCTATGTTTTTCTTAAAATATTTCTGTGCAATTGAAGAACTCTTTCCTGGGATGTCTTTACTAGAGCTATCTTGGCAATTTTACTGGAAAGTTAGCTTTCAAGGAAAAAGAACCTTCTGCGTGGCACTGGCTGGTGGACGTCAGAGCCGTTCCCTGGAGGCAAGCGAGCAGAAGTGGCCTGGCCCTTCCCTGGGTGCCAGCCTGAGAGAGAGCAACGCCAGTCTGTGTCCCTCTGTGCCAGTGTCTCCCCCATCCAACCTGAGTATTCCTCGTGCCATAAAATCATCTCCTCCTTGAGCAGGACAACTTTGAAAAATGTCTTTGATTTTTGAAAAGTTAGAACCCTGTGGGGAAGACAATTTGTCATTTGGGTACCTTGAAAAAGAGAAGAAATGAGTGCAATGTAGCTAATGAGATGTGTGGCACAATGAACCAATTAGTAATTAAAAAAACCCAGTAACTTTCACTTGGATTTCTACTCAAATTTAAGAATAATTTGTCACATCTTTTAAACAGTAAGCTGCATGAGAATGATCAAAACAGCGCACCTCCTTGTCTGACGTCTGCGTTCTATGTACTGCGCAGTGCCTGTGTTTTGAGACTTTAGACTTGATGATTTTGGTTCATTCAGAGATATTACCTTAAAAAAGGTCTTTGCTGTGATTTTTAGTCGACGGTACTTCTGAACAGCACTCAGAAAAACATGCATTTTATAAGGGAAATTGTTTTGTTATAAGCTGATATTGGCCAAAAAGTAAAATCAGGAGAGTTTTCAGTGAGTGAGAAGAGAAAAAAAAAATTGCCTTTTGTTCATTGGAGAATGTGCAGTTATGGGACAAAGGAGAACACATTTGGGATTCAATTCAGGCTCAGGGTTAGAAATGCTCTTTTCTAATCAGAAGCATACAGGTGAGAGACATGCTTTGTGTCTTTTATGCCTACCATCAGAACAGATTCAGGTGCATGCATAATGCATGAGGCAGGTACCAGAACTGATGCAGCATAATCCATAAAACATAAAGCTGATGTTATGAATAATTAAAGCACAAACACACTCAGAAACACCTGCATGCAGCTAATAGGATGGGTTGGATTTGGCCTGCAAGAGTGATAGAAATGTAGAATTGAAACTCTCCCCCTCCCAGTTGGGTGTACCCGTGGGCACAGCTGCTGGGGCACCCCTCTGGATTTCCAGACCCCTGCTTGGGGAGTGAACGCTGTGACTTTCCTCTGCTACAGCTGCAGAGAGGCCTTGGTATCTCTTTTCTTCAGAGAGAAATTACCAGCATGTTTCCTTGTTATAATATTGAAAAGGTTGAACTTTCAGCCTTCTGGTAAGTAAATGCCAGTTTTGTTTTGAGACAGTGAAGAAAGATGAAATATTTAGCTTTTATCAATAATGTACCCTCTAAGTAACAGTGCCCACATTGACACATAATCTGTGACAAACTTTCACATGTCCCTTGATGCATTTGAGCAAAGCTCAAGGTTTTTTTTAACTTGTAGGAGATGAATAACTTCTGAAGTTCCCTGCAGAGAAGAGAGAGGGGAGGGTGAGAACTAAGCTAACAGCATCAGCAGAAGAGAAGGTCAAATAAATTATTACTGCTTGTATGGCTTGTACACTAACCCGCTCACGTGGTGGTGGAATTCTCGCCTAATACTTTTATGTTCTCAGTGGAGATCTTGGGTCTGTTATGCTAGGCATTGATCACAGGCCAGAGGAAAACATCCTTGTCCTAAAGAGTTTGTTTTAAATAGAGGGAACAAACAGTGGGATCTTTTCTGAAGTTAAATTGCCATCTTTTAAAGTTGAGTAAAGCTAGGTAAATTGTAAAGATTCTTAGCAGGGATTGATTGCACTTTTACCTGAAACAGGGAGAAATATTTTTTTTTTTTTTTTTTGGGAACTTCCAAAATGTGCTTTAATTTATTTCTCTGTTAGCGACTTGAATGTAATGGAAAACAGTCTCTGGGCAGTTGTTTATTTTTTGACTGTGCACACGTTGAACTGCAATGTACTATTTTTTCCTACTGCTGCTCTTATGAAGGAGTTTTAGCTGTGTGCATAGCAATCTTAGATCTTTGTTATTTAAAATGTTTTCTTTGGTTTGATGTGTTGAATCCTAAGGAAAGTCTGCCTGTACCCTTATTTCGTGGAGAGAGATTATATGTTACTGAAAACACATAGCTTTAAAGCTTACAAAAGCACAATGTTCTTGCTGGGTCACACAGAGTGTGGGCTGAGTGCTCAAGGGATTAGGTGGATACGGCAGAGATGAAACAAGAGAAGCTGGACGCATGAGTCTCTGCACCTGAACCAGCTAAAGAGGCAAAGCTCAGAGTCCCACAAAACCAGTCCTTACAGTGACTGTTTGGGTAGTATCCCTGTTTACAAGAGGGTGAATTTTCCTGTGGTTTTTCAAAACTATGAATCGATTTCTAGTTTTGCCATAGACTCACTGTGTAATACTGTTGTATCTGCATACTTCTCTGTTCTCGATTGATAGACCTGAAGTGTGTTCCTATTTAAATTAGGTTATAGGCATTAGAGAGAAAGAAGTAATTTTTCAGTTAATTCTAGAACTAGGACAACAGCCCCTTTGGAAGATGCTGCCTTTATGAAAATATTACTCAAATGAGCCTGACAAAGCACGAAATGATTATGTGTGATTCTCCAGATTGTTTTAGCATCTTATTTTGCAGAACCAAAAGTTCTGAAATACTTTCTATGGCTTGTGGCTTGCGTCCGGCATCAACAGATCACCGTTTGTACTTATCTCTTGAGGTTAGACTAAATGCTCAAATATTTTAGCATGATTTATTACTAGGAAATAGCCAATGACTCTTTCTTCCCTTGCATCTAGAAGCCATTAGATTTTGGGATGCAATGCTTTCTCCACAGACCTCAGTCTTTAATAAGGCAGACCTTCAGGGCTATAGAAAGCCTCCAGATACCATCAACTAGCCTGTTTAAAATAAAAACAAAACTCAACAACAACTCTAAAACCAAACAACCCTGAATATCACTATGGAGAAAGTTGAACTATCTCTAAATGCATGCCTTGATTTTTCAGTTCAGAGTCATTGTTCTTAGTGGTAAAAAAAAGTTCTTCATAACAATGGCACTTTTCCTTCCCTACACCAGAAATGAAGGAGCTGCAGTGGCACTGGGGCATGGACAATACTAATTATGCATCCAGCATCTTTCGCACTGGCAGGTTAAGGTATGATTTTGCTTTTCAAGCGCTTCACTGTTTTAAAAAATTACTTTCTTAGGGAGACAATCTCCTAGTAGTTCTGGCTTCCTGAGAATGAGGAAAGAATTTTAAAAGGCAGTTCAGGTTTCCTTCACCATAACATCTTGTGACTTCGGGGTGCTAGAAAAGTGTTCCTTCAGCACAGACCACCACAGAATTTCACAGGCTTCCTGTGAGCTGAACTGATAGATAAGATGTTCTTCACATAAAGCCTACAATTTATTTTTTTTTTAATAATTGCTGACTACTTCTTATAATAGTCAGTAAATTAATGTAAACAAAATTACAGAATATAATCACTGTCATCCTGTCACAGTAAATGACTGTATGCAAGTACACATCCTCGCAAGAATAAGGTTGTTAAAAATTATTTTTCTAAAACTACTTTAGTGTTTAAGTTTGTTTTTAATTATGGCTTTACATAAATTGCAGGAACTTTTTATCTTCAAACCTGCTTTTAAGAGGACCAATATGTACTGATGAATTCTGCTGTAAGCACTTTAATATTGAAAAGTAATTGCTGTACACATACAGCAGCTGCTGGAGGGCTGGATAAAATAACCATGTTTGTGAATTATGTTGTCCTCTTTCAATAAAGAATTGAAAAATGACATGCTGCAGTCCTGTGACCTCTGAGAATGTATCTGCATGCAAAGAAAAACCATGCTTATTTTACCTTTCACAACCACACTTCTTGCAACGTCCACACCATCAGACTGATCATACAGCTGATGGATATTCTCATTATCTTGTTCATATTATGTCATTTACATGGAGTCACCTCAAAGCTGCTGGATGTACCCCCTGTTAACATCTGAGATGTAACAGATGGGTCTCTTGGTGAGCTGTTTTGTTTGAAGGACCCACAAACCTGCTGCAGTAGGAATCCTGTATAACGTATAGGCTCCTGTACAATGTTCTGATACTAATATTGTGCACGTTTCCAGAAGAGACCTTGCCAAATCATTAAAGAGATCTTGCAGAGCACTGAATTTTAATTGCCCTGGGGATACTGGGAGAGAATAGCATTGATTGACTAACTTTACCTAAGTTTATTAAGAGTTGTTAATCTCATATCTCCTTAAGGGACTTTATTTTCCTTTTTGTATGATATCTCTGTGATTTAATTAATGGTATTTTAAATGTCCCCTTTCTAATGATTTTCATGCACCAAAAGGAAATTAAAAACATTACCTTGAATTGAAATATTTTCACTCTAGAGCCATTTTTTTTTTTTTTTTTTTTTTTTTTTTTTTTTTTTTTTTTTTTTTTTTTTTTTTTTTTTTTTTTTTTTTTTTTTTTTTTTTTTTTTTTTTTTTTTTTTTTTTTTTCAAACATGGTGGTTTCAGTCAGCTAAATTCAGAGTTAGCCACAAGGAAAGTGATGGTGAGATACAGAAGATCTGAAATGAGGGAGCCTGACAGTTTGTGGCAAAGGTGAGGTTACATTGTGGTAAGATTAGGTAGCTTTGTGCAGTATAGGTTCTTTTTGCCTGTTGTAAGCCTTTCCTCATAAAAATCCTTTTGCAGATGAAGGTAACGTAGTGAGATATAGAGTGGCTGAAGAAGGGCTGTTAGAATAGAACAGACATGGAGTCAAGTCGAGGTGGTGGGATGCTCTCCTGAGAGTGAGATGGCAAGTAAGAGATGCAGAAGTATTTTGAAAGAACAGTGTCCTAGCAAAATTACTTTCTGTCCTGCAGAACCTCCACATTACAGATTGGGATCCTGTGAAAAAGTGAGTTTTTATCATCAATGTCAGTGGATCAAGATTTGTCACCTCCACCTCTGTGTGTCCCCATGTCTCTAAGAATAACGCTCAGGATGGGGACAGAGCAGACTGGATAGAACTGTGAGGATTTCCTTTTTCCTTGTGTTTCCCAACGGGGATTGGTTACCTTTGAATTTCATTCACAAGGAAACTCTGCAGACTGAGGGAACAGGGCTTTTTGTCTAGGAAAAGAAAGAGCTGATCCGATAGTTTAACAGAGTATGTCTTCTAGTCTTGGAATTTTTCTACTGAAAATTGTAATATTATTGGATATTTTTGGAATACAAGTTACTACTGTGGGGCATATGTCACTGTTGGATACTATATTACACTAGATCTACCATCAGTTTTTAATGAAAAGGTATAAAATAATATAAATTTCAGCCCATGTTCCAGGGAGGGTATTTTCCTGAGACATCTATAGTAAAGGACACTGAAATGTCAGGGAGACTGAATTTAAAGAGGGAGTACAAAGCTACAGAACCCCTTCTGGCTAGGCTGAGTGGAGAAAAGGACATACTTTTGTATCGCCTATGGCAAGAATAAAGTGTAAGGCTAAATCCCATGTGGCAAAATGCTGGGGAGTCATTAAGAATTAAGCATTACCGTATAAACACGTAGCTGGCATAAAGGGAGTTACAAATAATGAGAAGATTGGCATATCTAACTTATTAATTGTTATAATAGAGCTAGCTAAGGGTGGAGATATTTTGTACTGCGTATATAGCAATAACCTTTGTTGTGAAGGAACTACTCTGTAAATAGCCAAACAAGAAATTTAACAGCATTAAGTACTGGATTTCAAGTAGGGAATGATGATCAACACATGAAAACTCAAAATTTTATCATCTGTGTCAGTTGCCTCATTGTGTTGGTTAAGACGTTTGTAATTGTACAGAAAATACCCTGATCAGATATCTTGGTAATCAGGACATTGATTTAAGATACATGAAAGAAGTGATTGAAAAATAATGTATCATTTCCAGACAAATTATTTAAAAACTATTTTAACACTGGAACAGGTTGCGCAGAGAGGTGGTGGATGCCCCATCCCTGGAAACGTTCAAGGCCAGGTTGGACGGGGCTCTGAGCAACCTGATCTGGTTGGAGATGTCCCTGCTCCTTGCAGGGGGGTTGGACTAGATGACCTTTGAAGGTCCCTTCCAACTCTAGCCATTCTATGATTCTATTTGAGTTTACTTAAATGCGTCAATGAGGACAGCTTACTTTTAAACTTGCTTAAAGTAATAA
>WHYT01017748.1:112572-133234 GCA_009806455.1 Tetrax tetrax | reverse complement strand
CCCATCCCTGGAAACGTTCAAGGCCAGGTTGGACGGGGCTCTGAGCAACCTGATCTGGTTGGAGATGTCCCTGCTCCTTGCAGGGGGGTTGGACTAGATGACCTTTGAAGGTCCCTTCCAACTCTAGCCATTCTATGATTCTATTTGAGTTTACTTAAATGCGTCAATGAGGACAGCTTACTTTTAAACTTGCTTAAAGTAATAAGCTCAAAGATTAATATCAAGGATATCATCCTATGCAAGCCTGGGTCAATTACATATCTGTAAAGAAAAGCCCAAGCTGTGAGTGCTCTGAGTATCTAGGAAGGCTTGTCTCGTAGGAAGGCTTATTGAAATTCATCCGGGCACTGGCTGCCATCCGCAGCATGCCTCCAACGCGTGGCATTCAATTTCAAAACCTTTCTAGTTTGTCTCCACTCTAGTTTGTCCCTGATCACCAGACATGCTCCGGTTTAAAAATTAGCCTTGGACAAAAATAAAACAAATGCAGAAACCTCAGCAATAGCAAACTGAGTCTTGCAGTTCCTACCGTGAGAGGCTGATCCAGCAGGGCTTCCCATGGAAATTTTAAATTGTATTTGTATGCAGAAGTGTTAGTTATTAGTTTTTTCTCTGATCTTTTAAGTCATCGTGCTTTTTTGATCACAGACTTCGAAGCATGTTACTATGCAGAAAATTTGGTCCCTTGCTTAATTAATAAAAGTTGATTAAAGCTTGTGCTGCAAGAATAGTGATAAAGTCATAGGAGAAAAGATGTTATTTATTTCCTGTCAGCATCCTGGGCAAATAGGCAAGATGTAAAAAATACAAGGATATTTTCCACCATCTGCAAAGTGGTGGAAAAAAGCTGATAATTAGTAGAGTGCAGTCTGAGCTGGGTACATCTGTGTGCATTTGTATTAAATGTTCTGAAAGACTATTTCAATAAAATGCTTCAAATTACCGTCTATTTTTATGGTCCGCAAGTCTCAACAAACACCCAGGAGAGTAAATATGTTTTTCAAAACAAAGGTGCTGTACCCACTTCTATTTTTGTAGAAGGAGATGGGTTTAGTAGCACAAATTTAATCTACTGAATTGATAGCATTTAGGAAGTTTTAATTGTGGGCTGTAAAATTCCCCTTAGCTCCTGGCTCTGTTACTCTGGGATCCAGCGCCAGAGGGTACAGGTCTGCCCCAGCCACTCCTGCAAACTGTAACGAGGCAAATCGCGCAAAGATGATTCTGCTCATTTCGCATAAATCGTGTTTTTCCTGAAAGAAGAAGAGGGAAAAAAAACAACACCCTAGGCTCTAAAACATTCATGGCATGAAATCAATTTTGTAAATGTCAAGACATTGAACTGGAATTTTCCAGGGAGTCTAAGAGCATTAGCAGCTCTAATGCCATTGAAACCTGCCCTGCACAGGACCTATTACAGACACAGCAGCTCTGTAAAAACAGCTGCCCCGGCAGTGGGAATATCCCTCGGAAAGAAGCCCTTGAACCAAGGTCAGCCTTGGTACAGGGTTGCACAGAGGGGACTCACACCTCTCCAAAGCGACCGGAGATTTTTTTTTTTATGCCCTTCTGGATGGTGTTGGATGCGTGCAGGGATATTGCCGCTCCCTGAAATCCAGGTGCATTTGCAGCCATGGTCTACCCTTCAGGCTGTTTGGTAGAAATGTATGTAGTGAGACAGATGTAACTTACCCCTTTAAAGTATCCTGGGCAAAAAGGCAGCATAAATATAAAGATATTTCACTAGAAAGAACAGCTTTCATCCCTCAGTTAACACTCACCAATGTTCCTTCAAAGCAGTTAAGTGGAAAGAGACCGTCCGTTCACATTCAGGCACAGTCTGTCTTTCAGCATTTTACCAGACAGAAGCTTCTTGCTGGAATACAACCTATCTTCCTTTCTGTGGTACTTAAAATATGATCTGAGCAAAACTCCAGGATTCTCTTTTCTTCAAAAATGTGTGTTTGTATATGCAAAAATATGTATATAAATACACACATATATATAAACAACTTTTTTTGTCTTCTGAAATTACTCAGAAAATGATGATGATGCTTTGATTTTGTATTTTGCCACAGGGTGTTGTAGCTCAAGTGTTTCCAACTCCGATAATTCCTTTAGACAAGTTTCCCATCTCTGGCTGCATCTCCTGTGTTTCATTGCAAGCACTGCTGCGTCACGTGGGAGAGAGCAAGGAGCACAGGGAACACTTGGATAGTGTGCTTGCTTTAATTCCTGTATTAAATAGCCGTATTTCTGCTTCACCTCCCAAGCACCTGAGGATTTCACAAATGAGCTATACACTTTGTAGGTCATCTCTATATACTAATTAGCAATGTAACCTTGATCAAATCCTTCAAGCCTTTACTTTGCACTGAAACAAAAACAGATCAGTACCTTAATTTTATTTTAATCATTCCAAAATCTCAAGCAATGTTTGGTAGCCTTTAATTATGCTTCGTTGATTACTGCTGAGAAAGAATAATTGCAAACGGCTAGAAAAGAAAGATTTAGGCTTGCCCTGCAATTAATTTTAAGTATTGCTCTGAAAAGTGCAATGTTAGCTCTTTACATGGAGAATACTGCTGAAAAAAACCGTTACTTTCTCTAATTTTGTTCTGTTCTTAAAAGTTTTGTTATTTCTCAGGAAAAGAAGCTAGAATTCTGATTTCAGTGCAACACACCTGCAGAGGTTGATTGTATGTCTCTGAGAGCTACAGTTCACTCAGATTCCTGTTTATTAGCAAATCAGATGCTTGGATGTGTCCCAAAGAAACATTTTATGCAATTTATTTGGTAATTTCATTAAGAACTTCCATTCATGCAGGTTCTTAGTTCATCTTCTCCCTAGAGCATCTGAGGGCTGGGCCTTTATTTGTCAGTTATTATTTGTACTGCAAAGAAAAATATAATGAAGAACATTACATATTTTGCCTCCTATTCACATAGTGATAAATTATGTTTTGTTGGAGTTGAAAGTGAATTTAAAAGTATTGGTAGGATTAATGTTCCTAATATTGTTGTTGTAATGAGCAAGTGGATGAGCAGAATATGTCTGTGATGTCTTTGCAAAGGTGATGTACTATGGATGTGTGCACATGTGTAAAGACAAGAACTTTGTCACATAATTTTGCATCTAAGCCTGTAACCGATTTATCTGATCTCCATTAGGTTTTTTTATATATATATTTAGGAAACAAATGCCCTTGAAACAGTTAACATAAAGAACGGCCTTATTCTTGAAGTTTGTGTTACTGTGGCTTCCTTCTCATCACTTAATCTGTTTTAAAGCTATTTTTTTTTAATTCTTCCACAAGGTAAGATCCTATGTGTACTAAGTAATGAAGAGGTAAAATTGCTGTTTGTGTGTGGTGAATGTTTTATAAAAGATGTTGAACGTAATGAGCAAAGGCAGAGTACAGTGGTATCTGCAGTATAAAATTATTAGCAAATGGTATAACTGTCAAATTAATTAAATTCACTATGATATAAATTAAGGCATAGCTGCATGCAGAACAGGAGTTCAGGCATTGAGCTGCAACTGATGTCGAGTCACTGTTTCAGCATAAAAGAGCGTCATTTGCATCTGTTGTGAACTCAGTGAGGTTAACAGAGCTGTAATTCTCTTCATGGGAATGAAGATGTCAACATGAATAAGAAGTACCACCTTTCCGTCATAAAAAACCTTTGTGTTCTGGATCTTCAGCTTGTATAAATTACTGTAAATCCATGGAGGGCAAGTACATATCCTAAGGAAAAAAGTTGGATGTGAGAAATGTGGACACGGAGTGTTTCTGTTACCAGCTTTACCCCTCTGCTTGTACAGGCACGCTTAGCACATCTCACTGTTAACAAATTTTTCAAGCTCTGTCCTAAGCTCGTTCTTCTTTTCATTGTCCCTGTTTCTAAAGCCTGTTGGTCAGAAACTTATTTCAAGTGTCCAGTCTAAATTACTAGATTATAGTCCTTTGTTCCTATGCCAATATTTTCCTCCGGCTGCTATCACTTCCTTAGCTTTCACATTGCCAGCTTTGCTGTTCATGTAAGTTAGGATCACCTGTCTTCTGGTTGCCACTGATGCTCTCCTCTGTAACTGTATAAATTAGGCCTAATCTTTCTTGATGTTAAAACTACCAATATTGATATGATGCTGTATTATCTTGTTGTCCTGAATATTGTGGTTTGGCTTTTTGAATGATGGAGTTTGGTAATACTCTAGGCACGCCTGTGAATGACATCATACCTCCTTGTGACAAACACCAGCCCAGTGAAATACGCATTATCACAGGCAATCACAAAACTTATTTGTTTGGATTGCAAACTCATAGTGTTTTACTACCATAAGAATTATATAAACAGAGCTAGATACAACCTGTTTTTAGAAGCTGATATTTATTTGATTACAATTACAATCTTTTGTGGTTTTCCTGTTTTCACTGCTAAGAAAATTGTTAATAAGCAAAGGGAGGCTGAAAGGATTACGCTGAGAGGTATGAATGGAGAGAATTAACAGTAATGGCAAGATGATTCGTTATTGACTATGCTGTGTTGGGAGTGCAAAGAATTTACATTATCTCTAACTAGAGGAGACAGCTGTCAGATTGTGCCTGGAAAGCTTTTCTTTCCAAGGTCTGGTATTTCAGGACTTTAGAGTGCATGTCAGCCATGTTTTCTAATACACAGGATAAACATCGAGGTGATTCAGTACTTAGTTCTGTAGTGTTCCCAGATGCTTACAAAATATTTGTTTGAATGTGGGAACAGATTAACCATTTGCAAAGCATGTGAAAGTCAATAGGAACTTGAGTAAAAGTCAGCATAGATATTACCAGAACAATGGGTCTTCAAACCTGTTTAACTTCCTACTATAATACAAAGGCAGCAGGTATCACTTAACTAAGTTGTTAGGTACTGTTTCTTGTGACTTCTTGTAAGCAAGACAGAGGAATACAGTTTGATAACAATAAAGTTAGATGGGATCAAAACTTACTGGGAAATGAGTCTCAGAGAACAATTGTCAAAGACTGCCAGAATGGAAGGGCTGTGCCATGTGCGTTCCCCAGTACACTGCCCACGTACTACCCAATGTTCTCATTAGCAGCCTGGAACAAAACCCAGAGCCTGTTCATTAAATGTGCAGGTGATATTAATGTAAGAGCTTGCATGAAGAAGATTTAAGCATTTTGAAAAAGCTTGATGCATGGGAGAACTAGTTTGCAATTCTATAAGGACAAATAAAAAGACCTAGACTTGGATATGAATGATTGTCTGTGCAACAGGCTGTGGAAGAGCAGGTGAGGCAGGTGCTCTGGTGAAGGGGATGTGAAGGTCCCTTAGTGAATTATAGTTGAGAGGGGACCACTTGAGTCATATTAGTAAAGCTCCTCCTGAGAATGTCAAGTAGGAAATTACACATATGAAATCACCCTTTCTTCCCCAGCCAGTGCTAAGGTCTAGGTGCTGAAGTACTCAGTTTGTTTTTGTTTCTGCTCTATCAAAAGGTATGAACCAGCTAGAATGTCTAGAGAAGACCATGTTATTTGATCCCCTGAAAGGAAATTCTGGCAGTACAGGACAATAAGAGTTGAAGAATATGAAGAATATCCAACACTGCTCCCGAAAGCTGAAGCAGCTACGCTTAGAAAGCATCATCACTTTTGCAGCCATGAAGTTACAGCAAACACCAGAGGAGGTATGTGCTTCTCACGCCAGGACGTCACCTCAGTCATGAAAAAAGGGCACTGGTGAAAGGGATACTATCTGCATGCCCAGCTCTGTAGCAAATACTGCCTTAAATTCCTTTTTGTTAGCTGTTTTGTAAAATATTTTTGTAAAGACTTAATATCTAGAAAAAAAAGCTAGGAGTTTTAGGCCAAGTTGCATTGATGATTTAAGATAATAAGGCAGAGGGAAAGGTTTCTAAAAGATAGAAGGAATCTCGTATCTCAGTATGACTAAATTTTCTAAATCAAATAGACTTAAGATCCTGTGTTTTCTATTCAGGACAAACATTAAATGGTAAACATTGCCTTTGCCTGGGCACAGCCACGTGTAGCTGAAAACCAGCCGTGTTTTTTACCTTACAGTCACCATTTTCATTTCTGAAGCGTACTTGTTTTAAGCTGATGAGCTGGTCATTATTTTTACTTTATTACTTTTTATTGCTGATTCTTTGCTTGAGTTGAGGATATTATTCTCCAGTTTTATTTGGTCTGGTCACAGTAGAGTTGCAGGGGTTGGTTTTTTTGGGTTTTTTGTTTTTTTTTTTTTGCTGCTCTATGCCATAAAACACGATGCTTGCTCCCTGCATCCCTTCCTTGGCTTAGTGGTCTCTCTCCACAGAGAAGCACCTGCAGCAGCTGCCCGAGTTTGAATCCAGTGCTCTTAAAGGGCCAGCCATTGTTTAACAAAGAATGTATTTTAAATATATTTAAGCTCATTGTGACTTTAGTTATGGACCTGTAATCTGCATCTCAAAAGCACACTCTACTTTGCAATCCTTGTGCATGCTGAATAATACTTATTTCTGAGGATTACCGAGTAAACAGTCAGTTAAACATTTCTAGCCTAGTGAGAACGTGACTGTGAAAGCTGAAATGCTTCAGCGACAGTGCTGTTCCCCTTGGGGCACAGTGGCTGAGGGCAGACTGAGGAATTGTGGTCAGTGCTTAACGGCAGTGGTTGTAGCATTTGCCAAGTATGTATTTATCTGTATTATTGGTAGTGGGGTTTGGACTGGGCTCTTCCGGCTAGAGCCACAAATGGGTTAGTGATAGTAACACTGATTGCTGTCATTTCTCATTTTTAGCTTTTTATAGATAAGGTTAGTTAAGGTCTAGGACAAAATAAGGTTTCCAAGGAACTTCTGTGAGTGTTGGACTTGGGTCTGATTTAACACTGTGATTTTACTCACGCTCTGTGTGATATTTGTTGCCTGCCATTGACAATTCTGGAAAGCAACTGAGTAGTTTAAGTGCGAAAGGATCAGGAGGCTCCTCCGGTATCTGCAGGAGGCAGCTGAGGGCCCTGCAGGAGCCAGTGGTAGGATGGTTATAGACTGCGCAGTTTAATCTGTCTGTTTTCATACATCATGCACCAACCACAGACCCTGTCTACTGACCTTTTCTTGTTTATATGACAGAATTAAAAAAAAAAGAAATAAAAATCCAGGAATGCTGTCTAGTGTAAGGAATAAAGGTAGTAGAAGAGGCGCTGCTTTTTCTATCTCTGCCACTGGTTTGCTGTGCAGCCCTGGGTAAATGAGGTTTTCTCTATATTCCCTCCTGATAGCTGACTCTCTAAACGGGCAGGATTCTGGGAGCGAGGACTGTGTGCGCTTCTGTAACGGGGACCTTGTGAAACCCACATCTGAGTTGGGCACTGAAATAGCACACATGAGAATAAAGCACTCCCCTACACTTGTTTGCAAACTGAAATGCAGGTCCGTAAAGTTACAGCAGCCATTAAACTGGGAAATAAACACAGAAGTTAACATTTATATGTCTTAGAAATTAACCAGGCAAAAGATACCATCCTGTTTGGAGTTTGTGGTTTACAATGCACATTGCCACGTGAGAGTGAAGTTGTGCTTGACAAAAGTGTAGACTTTTCAACATAGTTAAATATTTCAAAAAAACCTCTAAATTAGGGCTGTATAAATTTAAGTGGAACCTGCTTATCTTCTTTTTCATGGTCTGGTGAAGTTCTTAGCCTGACATTTCTTTCAAAACAGTGGACCTACGGCAGGCAAAAGCATAGCGCTGCCATGAATAAAAACTACTGCTGCTCCCCAATGAGATTTTGTTGTCAAGAAGCTCTGAAAGAGAAAGCTTAGGAAAGGACAGAGGGAGGAAATTATTGCAGATGCAAAAAAAAAAAAAAAACCAACCCAAAATATAAATAAGGAAGCTAGGGTTGTTACCAGAAGTTATTTCAGTCATTATAAGCAGCAGAAACAACATCTTTAACGCTACTGAAAGAATTTCCTGCTTAATGGTTCATTATTTTAGTGTTGTTTTATTTGATTATTATTGCTGCAAGGGTTATGGGTGTTACAAACCCACTGGGTGAGGCTCGTTACTGAAGCAGCTTACCTCTGTTCCTGAAGCAGCAGCTTCCCACCCGTGCTGTGTAATTCAACACTGAGCCCTGTCCGCTGGCGCTTTGGACAATTTCTCTTTTTGATTAGTCTGTGACCACCATTTACCCCGGGCAGATTTACACTCATGCAGCCAGAAGTGAATCTGCCCGAGTCACTAGAAAGGCAAAGAATCCCTTTGCCATTTGAATTCAGGGCAAAACTAATTGAAGATTATTATTATTTAAAAGACTTTGGAGTAGTTAGATGATCAGGATTCTGGCTTTGATCAGCAAATACTCCCTTCACTTGTGCTTCTTTCAGCCTCTTGAAATTTTAACTATGACCACAACCCCAGGGGCCCCCCAGGGGCCATGGTTGAGCCTGAAGCCTTTGGTTTGACCCTTTGGGAGTTCAGCCCTGGGGCTCACTGGGGCTCTGTGCTCGGCTGCTGGCAACGTGTGAGGCTGAGGATGTAATTCAGGTCTCTCCTATGCACATTTGGATTTTCATTAAAAAAGTAACTACACAGAACTCATTGGAACATCTTGACACGGACAAGCAGACTTTGTTCAATATAATGCCCAGCAGAAACTGCAAATTGTTTGTTGCATGCATTAGGAGATAAGCGGTGGTAAATGTCAGCTGCAAGTTTAGAAGGGAAATAGAAATACCTACTTTTCTGACCAGATATCAAATACTTTTCTTGGATTACACATAAGCTTTCAAGAGAAGAGACACCAGTTTTGGATCTGGACCTAATATGGTGAAAAGAGAAGAGGTACAGAGAGATGTTTTTAAAACATTTGAGAGTTGCCAGGTGGGTTCTACTCTCAGTTGTACTCCTCTGCAATCAGAGCTCTGGGCTACTGATTTTATATCTCTGAAGTGTCAGCGGGAGAAAATGTAAAAAGGTTTTGTATAAACTATCTGTTGCCTACAACTTACAAACGCAGAAAAAGTCCTCCAAAGAAAAATGTTATTTCCGTGCTGATATTTGCTTTGAGTAGTCTAAAGGTAAAAGAGATTTCAAAAAGAAGAGACTGGAAAAACCAACCACTCCCCTTCAAAGTGTCTGTACCTGTTGGAACAGCAAGAGGGAGCAGAAAGGCACTAAAACCCCAGCAACACAGTACCAGTGACCAGAAAAGTCAGCCTAGTAGATTGGAAGAGCCGAGCCTTAGGCTGGGCACTATGTGTGAATGGGCACATAGGTGCCGCTCGTCCTTGCAGTGATGTCCAATGGTGATGGATAACGTCACCACAAGACAGTCAGGTTAGGAACAATGATTTTTTCCAGATGACAGAAAGAAATTTGCTGTTCTTTTACACAATCATGCATCTCATCTAAAGGTATGTGCCTAAAGTTGATATAGAGTTATTCACTAGAAGCACAGATTTTTCTCCAATGACTGCAAAAACCAGGCAGGATTTTGACGTTGCAGGGTGGAGTGTGGTGAACTCCATCTTCCAGTGTGAAGAAGCTGTGGGACAACAGCTACAAATCCCCCAGAGCCAGCAGTACAGATACACGGGATGCGCCTGGCTCTGCTTCTCGAAGCAGCAAGTTGTGGGAGGAGATAGAGATCACAACAGTAATACAGGTGAGATGCCAAAATTAATGGGTAGCATCTAACTGAGAACTGGATTTAAGCTAGAACTGATTATGCTGTATTCACTTTTATGGTATCCTATGGTATTTTTTGAGCTATGGAGCAGGTTTTAGAGCAAAGGACCTGATTGTCATGGTGGATGTAATGCATTAGTAGTGCTAAGCTGCCTCCCCTGTTGGAGACTAGTTGGAATTTCCTGAGAAAACTTCTGATCTCTTGGTTTTTTCTATTTTTGTCACTGGAAATGAGAGTGATTCACAGATCTGGCAGACAGAAGTCAATCAGGGCCATTGCTATTTTAGGTCCTTAAAAAAAATTATCACTCAAATTCAAGAACATAAATTGGATACACATCATCTCATTTGGAAAGTGTAAAAGGTTCAAAGACATAAATGAACATCATTTCTCCGTGTGGATTTTGTAAGACTTCAGCATATTTTGTTAGCAAAAGAAAATTTAGGAGACAAACTGTATGTTTAAGTGATGAATCTATCTGGGAACTCCATGGGAAGTTGTTTGCATTTAACAGATTATATTTATGGGAATTCTAAAAAAAACAAACAAACAAAAAAAAACCAAAAAAAAAAACCCCAAACCCAAAAACCTGTTAAACTTCTAGGTTTGAGACATGTATACAATTTTTTTTATCTGATGGAATTTGATCCTTTTTTCCTGCTAGCTGAATAGGCATGAGCATGTCACAGTTTGGAGAAAATTAGGTTTTCCAATCAAATGTTTTCAAGTAATATTGTTCCAGCATAAATGTTTGTGTGGAAACAGTAAAAATTCAAGCTCTTTTCTCCGATTTTAAAAGGGTTGCTATTGATTAGAAAAGCATTATTCTGAAGTCCAAGTTTAAAACTGAATGGCTGTTATTGTTTAACAATAAGGCAGTCATTTTCATTTCTTTATTGGCTGTAAATAGCACTTTTAGGAAAAAATATTGCATGTGGAAATGTGAAATCTAGTCTATGTAATTTTCCACTGATACAACAGCTGCATTTCCTTTCCACAAAAATTGCTGTCAATGGAATATTATATGTGAACATTTAAATGAAGAATGTAAACAGGCCAAACTTATGTAATAATAGAGACTGTTAAATAACAACTAAATAGTCAAATATCTCTGATCTCTGTACATCAGAAGAGATACGTGCTCAAATTACTGTGCCTCTTCTATAGTCAGGGGAGACAGACCATGCTGCATCATACATTAGCTTGGCTCTCGCGGGAGCTCTAACAATGCTCAGTTGTTCAGGTGACGTAAAGCCATCTGCCATGGGTACCCAAGGATGCTCTCGAGGCTAGTAGTCTCCCACAGGGATACAGAAGGTAAAAATAGATTTTCATCAGCAGCTGCTTTCCACTTCCATGTTAATGATCCGTGATGGACCTCAGGAAAGGTGATAACATGGAAATAAGGTGGGACTGTTTTATTAAGATATCTGATATTCAGATATGGAGTCATCACCTTAGGACCCCTCCATCTAGAGAATTGCATGTTTTGCATCTCATCGAGAGCCATTTTACCTTGTAGGAGTGCCAGAATAAATATACATGTGAATGTGCAGCTAAGGCAGGGATCTGGATCTAGCTCATACTGTTGTCTTGGTGTATTCTGGAAATAGTATAGTGGTGACCCAGGCCCTTTCGCTTTTATCTGTAATGTTTTCAGCTTGAGCTGGCGTTTTGCTACAAAAATAAAATGTAGCTGAGCCAGTCAAAAAACCCTTGGCTTGCTGGTAACTGTGAGTAGATACTACTTAATGTAGAATTCACACTGCAATTGAATTCTTGTAGGCATTAGTACACAATTCGTGTTTAATTAATAATAAAAGCAAATATGAATTCAAAGTATCTATTTTAAATATATTCTGATAAATAGGACTGTATGAGTGTTGAATAACAACTATTTGTAGACTGCTCACAGGCTTTCCTTTTAAATCTGCTAAGGGTTATTATTTGTTATTTCAGTTTCCTTTATTCAACTGGCATCTCCTCATTTTTGGCTATAAACAGGTACCATATGCTCAAAGGCCTGATGGGCTTCACTGTGCTTCTCTCTGATGTTATTGGTTCACATAATTGTAACAACTCTGTGGATCTGAATTTTAGACTCTGGTAGTTCTAACGCATTTATTAATTTATTTTAAAAAACTCTAATAAGGACAAGAATATTCTGTGCTAATTTTTTTTTTAATACTGAAAAGTTTCAGTTAGTAAGATCAAAAAAAGAAAATGAAATAAACCAGACATGTTGTTATTGATTCACTTCATGCTACTCAAATTACACAATACAATTAGCAAGGCTGTAAATGCCATTTTTCTGGATTTCAATACATTACTGAATGTCTAACTGAAGTCTAAAATCCCTGCTTGTTCTCCTCTGGCTGATTCTCCTCTGCTGTTCCTAGTCTGTCTTCTCTCCAGCAGGCAAGCACAGCGCAGACAGAGCATCTTCCCGAGCAGGACCGGGATGGGGCTTGGTGCAGGCTCCTGTGTAGGAGCCCAGAAAACCAGGTTCAAGCTTGGCACTTTTAGTAGTCACAAGCACCAGCTCCCGTTTCTGCTTCTTGTCTCTTCCCACCCCATTCCCGTGGGAGGAGAGGTGTCAAACAGCATCAGGTCCCTGCAACTTTGAGTGCTTACCTCAGGTCTAAGCTACCTTCTCTCTAGTGGCCACCACCATCTCTGGGGCAGAGGGAGCTACAGTAGGAAACTCAAGGAACATCTCAAGGGGATCAGGCTTCCTGCTGCGCCTCCCATCAGTGCTGGGCAACTGGCTATAGTGGTACTGGCATGGGCACTGACTGGGCCCTATCCCCGACCCCTGCTCTAGCTGCTGTGCTCTGCCAGCCCAGCCATTTGCAGGGCCACACGGTGAATGAAGCTGGGGAATGGATCCAGGATAAAAATAAGCCTGATCTGGCTCATTGAATCGTACTTGCATGGGCTGGGACAGGAATCAGAGGCTAGAGATGGGGAAATGAGAGAAGCAGCTTGTGATAGTGCTGCCGTTTACGGAAACGTCTGTAGCAGGAGTCCTGGTTATCAGCTGCAGGGGACAGAGTGCTCCTTCCTGCACGTGGGCTCCTTGGGAGAGCATTCATTACAACACAGGGATTCATTCTTCTTCAGCAGCAGGAATTAACAATTCTTAACAAACTGTGGTCACTTACACCATGCACTGAAAATGGCCTGCTTCAAATTTACATTTTTTTTCCCTCCAGAGAGGTGCAAAGGATTGGTTTTGAAAGACCTTGGGGAACTTCAGTAACTTTGAGATTGTTCAGTTGTTATGTGACATAGTCCTGCACACTGGATACAAGAGCCTTGCTCCCTACAAGACCAGATGTTGTTAGCATGCATAACAGGTCTCTTAGTAGTTGGAGAAAGTAGCTAAAAAAATGAACCCCACGAGAAATTGCATTTTCTGATAGCTGAGGTTGCCCTAACTGAATTAGTGTTTAAGAAGTTACACTGGGATAATCCGTGCGGTAGTTAATTTTAATGTTTTACTGCTCTGGCAGTGTAAATCCTAGTAAATTAATTTCTATAACGCTTGAAAAGTTTTTTTCAGACATTTCCTTTCTCATTCATATTTAATGAACTCTGAAAATTTGCATTAGGATATCTATGCAACTTTCTCAGTTTTTTACTTGTGGGCGAAGGCAACTCTGGCTATTGATGTTTAAATAGAAGGCTATAAAGATACTAATGATACTTAGTCAACAGTATTCTGTATTTAACTGACAGACCTCTTTTCCTTAGATGGATTCTCTCCAATTCTGTTTTTAAAATACTTACTTTCCCACTTGAGACTGATGTTCATGGCCAAATAATCTAAATCTTGAGGGGGCATATGTTTTAAGAAATATTTTGATGTCGTGGTGGCTATTTTTTCCTTTTGGTTTAACAAATCAGGAATTTTAGAGATACAGGTTAGAAGCAACTCTTCTGCTGAGTTCTGTTTATACCCTTATACGTGCTGTCTTGGAGAAGCTGCAGTCTCAGGCAGGATGCAGCTGTGATTGCGAGAGGAAAAGAGGGAATTCAAAGATATGCAACTGAATCACATGGATACCTGCACACTCAGCACCATAAGAGAAACATCTTACTTACACCCTGTTTTTCTTATAAGCTTGCCCATGAAGTGCCTGAAAAAAAGGAGCAATAATTTAAAATAATTACCCGATGTAGTTACTTCCAGTAATCACTTTTTTTTGATCCTTACATTTTATTCTCCTAGCTTAGGCAAAGAACAGAGTTACAATTGTGCATCATGCTCACCTTATTTGTACTCAGATAAAATTGACATAGTATCAGTGAAATCTTTTGGAGGCAGAATGTTAAGCTACAGGGATGTAAATGACTTGGAAAGAAAATGGAGCAAATGGAAGTGGAGAGCCTTAGGATGAATGTTTACAAGCTAAAAAGTATCTTTCTCCTGCAAAGTGATAAACTCTGCGTTTCCCTTTCATAACTCCACTTATGCAATTATTCTAGCTGGAAACTGTTAAAATCTGCAGAGAACCATTAAAACTTCATCTCAGATTCATTCCTGTGCAGTGTTATTAAACACTGATGTATCCTAAATGTGAGAACTGCAGAGCATTATTCTGCAAAGAATGACCAAACCTCTTGGGATAGAAATAATTCTACTGATAAACAAAGCTGTGTGCTCCCTCTTACAATATTCTGGTCTTTATTTTTAGTCTTTCTAATGGAGAAAAATATGGTTAACAACCATTCTGCATGCATACTGCCATAGATTTCCCCCTGGGAAAAAATATCAGAGGGAGCTGATGTCTCTCCAGGGCTGCAGTAGGGAAGAGCATGTGAGTGAGAGAAAAGGAAGAGGGAAGGCAGGGAATAGGAGGGAGAGGGAGGGGAGCTTTGTAGAAGATTGGTTAGGAAAGGATGACTGCAGAAAAAAGAGGAAAATCATGGGAAAGAAGTTTGCAGTTGATGGGAACAGGCTAAAAGACAAGGAGCATGGAGTTATTGAGCAGGACTGGACTGAGTTAATTTACAAAGAAAGAAGGAGAAAGAGTTAATAGTATTTCAGGGGAACAAATGGGGGGAAAAAAGGGAAGGGGACCAGATCTCTTCAAGGTGGCAATGAGTAAGTCTGCAAGC
Source organism: Tetrax tetrax (assembly GCA_009806455.1). NCBI lineage: Eukaryota > Metazoa > Chordata > Aves > Otidiformes > Otididae > Tetrax > Tetrax tetrax. The sequence continues at coordinate 118,405 of WHYT01017748.1, read as the reverse complement.
AGAGAAGATGAATAATAACACAGAGTGAGTTTTGAGAAATACTGAGGCCTATTTTTTCCCCTTGAAGTGGATTCACAGGTTGTTTTTTTTCTATGAAAAGTTAATTGTAATATTAATTCTTGTGCTTTAAAAATGGACATATTATTTAATAAATTTCCAAAAAGGCTGGTAGAGTAGATAGTTCATCTAATTCAATAGTAACTGTTCAGAGTTATAGAGATTAACACACTGACAGCAACAAGCTCTTAGAGATGTAAGAAGTGCTCTACCTACCATTCTAGCTAGAGAGGCTGGCATCTCTGGCTCTTCTCATTTGGGCAACTGATTGAGAGCCTATGCAAGAAAAAAATGAGCATGGGCAGGTGTGTCTGTAGATGGAATGCTCATGAAGACAGTCTATATACTTTGCAATTTACATACTCAGTCAGAAGGCTCACCAGAGGGGACTACTTATATACCCTTCAAAGAGTGGTATAATAAAGCAGTGTCATTTTTGTAATGCACTTTTTGAAATGTGTTGTCAAAAAGAATAATTGTTTGGCAAACCTCCTGAAAAGATAATATTCTCAAAAATGTCACTTCTTGCAGAGAGTCTAATGAAACTTTTGATGTTTGCCTTTATTGACCCAATTTAATCAAACTTTGTACTTCCCTCTTTTACTGATTAAATTTTCAATAGAAAACATTGCAGCTGGTGATCAGTGGTTGTAATTTAGAAAAGAATTCTTCCCAAGCTGCATAACTCACAGGTGTCACTGCCATCCATACTGTTGTTGTGCAATGGGTACGGTACTTGGTTGTATATAATGTCAGAAATCACTCCAAAACTGCTTTGGTTGCTTTGTAAATGGGGACGAGATTGTCAGGGTCCTCAGGGCACTAATGGGCATTAATTGCCCTGAGTAGCCCCACCTGGATTCCCCACCACCTGCTCATGGGCCAGGTGCTCCAGTTGAGCTTCAGGGCTTGGTCAGTGCTCTGCTGTGGGGTTCCTGTCTCTAGCCTGTTCTCCCGAGCTCCTGTTTGGGTTTCCTGGATTGACCTGGGATCTGGCTCCTTCCCTTGCTGTGCCTGCTGAGCGTGTGACTATTGCTGGCCCAGCTCTGTCAGCTCCGCTCAGGTATGATGGGAACTGTGCCTGGCGGTACGGGGTCACCCATGGGCAGCAGCCCCACTCCTGCTGCTCCCCAGCAAAGGTGAACTGCCAGAAAAGGGGTCTTCTAGGGCGGCTTGAAGGTGTAAATAAATGGGGAGGAGAAGGCAAAGAGTCTTGTTCTTAGCTGCATAGGTAGGATAACCAAAGAAACTAAAAGGAATTGGAAAGAGCTAGTGATGTTCAGCTGCTGGGGAAAAAGAAAATGAGAAAAAGCAGCAACTGATAACCCAAGAGAGCTTTCTGGGAAAGGGCCCTCAGTAGCTAAGGCTTATCAAAATGGAGATAGAGAGCTCTGGGGTGAAGGGTGATGCTCATGTGAATTATGGGGTAGGTACTGAGTCCAAACAAATCCTATCAACTTGAATTAGAGCACAGTGAGGATGCTATGCATGGCTAGATGCTGATCTGTATAAAGACATCGAGCACTGATGATTACAGATACAAGATGTAAGAAGAGAAAAGGGAGAGGATTAGAAGAAAAAATTGAGCTTGGGGAAGCAGAGAAATAAAGTAAGAGAATAAAAACAATTTTGTTTGAGAATAAAAAAAGGAACAGGCAGATATGTAGTTAGTGCAGAGAGAAGCTGCAAACATAAGTGCCTTCGCTTGTGTGACTCATTTGGCTCTTTCTTTGCTGGTAGCTTGTGCTTTAATTATGTCTTTGTGAAACAAATACTGTTGAGCTGTGTGTGTATATATATATATATATATATTTTTTTATATATGAAAGTTGCCAGGTACCAGGTAGAAGTACATAATTACCAAAGAGGTGCCAGTGTCTTACAGCCACACCTTTGCGTCTGCTTCTCATCATGGTATCCAGTATAACTAGAGTGACTCTGGGGCTTTGTTTTGCGTGCTGGTGACAGAGTGATGAATTTTCCCTGCCAAAGCTCAGGTACTGCACTGGCAGCTCTGCCAAGCCGGACATCTGTGGCTAATTTCTCAACGTGTGTATTTGATACTACTGGATGTAAGGAGAAAGCTGCTCTGTTTGCTGAAACATCATGCTGAATGATTTATGGCAGATGAATAAAGATCTATATGTGAGTGTCTCTAAGTAGGACTGGTGTCAAAGGAAAAGTTTCTAATTAATTTGGTTTGTTTATGCACACAAACATTGAAATATTAATAGAGAATGCATAAGTAATTGATGGGCTACATATAATTTTTCATTATCTTAATGTTTAGACAGGCAGGAAAGTCCTTTGGCAAAGGCACAGGCACGTTACAACCTCAAAAAGGTTGTAAGTTAGGCCTGAAGCTGCCTAGATGCTAGGAGTGACTGAGCACCCCTTACACTAAGCAACCATCGTGGCCTATTGCTATGACTTTTATTGAGTCTTACAGGTCCTTTCCTAGCTGGCCAACCTCGATATCAAACGCCTGGTCAGGTTTCCATCTGCTATTTAAGGCAATGAACTTGAAAGTATGCTTTCTAAGCAGCTTAACAGCCAAAATAAAATAAATCCGTATCCAAATGTCAAATAGAAATCCATTAATAGACAGTATTAAAAGCCTGATAGATTTTACTGTCTGACTCACGTTTTTGTGGCTGCTAGGATTGGCAGCAGACACTTGTCTGCATTGTGAAACAGACTCTCAGGAGGGTGCAGGAGGTGGCATGCGTTAGTGGAGTGGGTAGCAGTGTGCTGAGCATTGAACAAAGGGATTCTATTTTTCAAAGTTAAGAATTTTTCCTTTTAGAAAAGGAAGAATAGGCAAAAGGGAAAGTACGAAAAGACTGAACTTCTAGGAATACTGTCTTAATTCTGCTTCTGTTTAATTTGGTTGACTCCTGCAAGGGCAGTCAAGCTAAAGCCTGCTATGCTGGATGTCCCCACTTTGCTTTCCTCAGGTTTTCTGAAGTATCACTGGCGCTGAAGGTATCGAGACCCTCTGAACTATAAGCCTGCCATGTATGCCAGTCTGCAACAAAAACACCTGTGTCCCCAGACTTACTGTGTTGGATAAGAGAGACAGCTGCAAGGCAACAAGAGTTTCCTGAGGCATGTCTCTATGGGCAGTAACAAACCAGTTCATGCTCCTCTTTAGCAGTTTTTCATTGCTGGCAGTGTCATTCTGGCATAGATCAATACATATGCCTGTTCTCTTTAGCCCAGATGTCCTTCTTGTTGGATGGGGTCCTAGTGTCTGTATTTCCAGCTGAAGGAGAGGAAGAAATTCCTTTAATTTTCCTGCAGGCTGCTGTCCCTGTTGACCTTTACAGCTTCTGAATATTTAGCTCTCCGTATTCTCTGATGTTGGGTGTGAATAATTAAAAGACTGGGGAGACAGGAGCACAGAAGATTCTGTGGTTTTTATTTTAAATGCCACTGATGATTTAATGATAATTTTAAGATTCGCTATCTTGTGGGCTTTGGGTGTTTTTCGTTTTTTTTTTTTTGTTAAGCTCTGCTATAAAAAAGGACAAGTAGGACAGTGGACTGATGGTTAGGAGGCTCGCTTCTCTACCAGCATCATATCAGCCTTCCCATAGTCAATAACTCATTTCCCCTGTTAATAAAACTGGCTGATAGTTCTGCCTCAAGTCTTGCCACAAATGGCCTTGAGGAGCTATAGTATCAGAAGCTGTTTCCTCTTCATAGTGGCTTATCTGAGGTCACAAATCTGCTGATGCTTGTCCTGATGGCAGCACTGACAGCGGCTGCTGGTTTCCTTCCCCCAATAGGTTGTGCCAGTATAACTCTGAAGACAATTTGTTTAAAGCATAGGGATTTATTATAGAATATTTTTCCAGTCAGTGGAGTCACACAAGCATTTCCTGAATGCAATTCATCCCAATTAATCCCTGATAGTGATTAGTTTGTTTAGGCTAAATGTATGCTGATTTTTAAGCATTTAGAGTTGGTTGAGATTTGTGTCTGTTTGGAGCACTGGCTTGACATTAAAATTCCAGGTTAAAATATTGACTATTTTTGTTTCCTCCGTTTCATCCTGAATGCCCATGCTCTCATAGGCTTCTAAGCGGAGACTACAGCAAAACACACAGCCAGAAATTGGACTAATATTTAGCAACTTGTTTCATTGTAGAAGGGTTATTTAGCCACTTCTGATCAGCGTGTCTCTCTTCTTTTGCTTCCTACATGGCTTTTATCAGAACTGAATTGACTGTAGTGGCCTCACTCCTATTCCCTCACCGACAGTCACCTCACATATGTAAGAGAAGATCTCAGCAAGCATGTGGCAAGTATCCCTGTCCACTCGCATGGGGTACGCTTTGTCCTAACTTGAGTATCTGCAGAAAAATTACTGTTAATTCCACAGTAGCATTTAATATAACTGTGAGAATTTTGCTTTGCTTAGTTATTTAATGGTGTTACCCATTCAAAAAGTCATTCTAAATCATTCAGATTTTTATATCTCTCTTGCCTATAAACTGTATCAAGAAACTTTCCAAATTCAAAGCTTCTGTATGGGCTTTTACAGTCTAGAGATGTTGCCAAATTAGCCCTAAATCTACATTATTTACTTTGCTTAAAAGCTAACAATTCGGTACAGTAGTTCACTTTTTCCTTGCGTAGGGGTTGGGGCTGTCTTCCAAGTGTGTTGCATTGAGGGAGCTCTGCTCATTCTTCCTGCTTCTCTGGAGTACTCCCTATCCAACATAAACAGTTCCTTACTATAGTGTTTACAAACAGATGAAAATCTTGGCCCAGACTGGCTGATAGTTTTGGTCTCCACTTCGCTGGCCTCAGGGTTGCACTCTCTCGTTTCAAAGGATGTTAGATCACAAAGGTGTTTTTGACAGCCTGGGCTAGATAGCGGATTTAAAAGCGCCTCTTTACCGGGCTGGGCTAACCTAGCAGGCACCTTTGCAGTGCTGGGTAAATACACTGAGCTGTTTGATTGGAAAATTATTTTAATAAGCAGCATTTTAGTAAAACCTGTGGTTTGCCCTCTGAATCCTGATTAATAAAAATAAATCTTCATTACCCTCTCACTTGGCCTTACTTTCCTGGTTGGATGAAAAATAGATCTTTTTTTTTTCAGCAGCAGCATTAAAGATTCAGCCATTATTTGGTATAAGTCTTGTGCAACGCAAATCTAATAGACTTGACACACAGCAATTTCTGTAGAATAAAAGCCAACTGCCTTTATTCGGCTTAGACAATCCTCTCCTGAAAGAGCCTTTTGTACAGCTGTAATCGTGGGCAGTGTGTGCAAATCAGTCAGTGGCTGCTCTTCATTGGGCTGGAGGACTCACGTAATGAATTTGCCAATAAGTGCAAGGGTAGATCATATTTAATGCTCCTGGTCTTTCGGAGAGTCGCGTTGCTTGTACCTTTGGGTGCTGGCAGCTGAGGGCAGACCTGGCCATGTCAGTCCGTTCTCTTTGCTGCCTTTGCCCTGCCCGGCTCGCACCTGACCTACCGCCATCCGCAGTGCTCCTGGCCCATCCAAACCCGTGGGGCAGGTGTCAGTAGCCAGCAAAACTTCACACAGGTGTTTTATGCTGGGAAATAAAAGGAGAGTTTTCCTATTTCCCCAGTATTCAGACTTTCCCCAAAGTTAAGAAGCAAGACAACTTACTGCTGTAGCTGTCTCTGGCTGATGTGTAGACCTTTTCTTGACCCCTGTGTTTTGTATCGCATCATTAAGGCGGTTGGGATACTAATGCTGCTCTCGGTAGTTCTGTTTTTTTTTTTTTTTTTT
>WHYT01017748.1:4428-99613 GCA_009806455.1 Tetrax tetrax | reverse complement strand
CGGTAGTTCTGTTTTTTTTTTTTTTTTTTCCTTCTTCCATCTCCTGTCCCTGCCCCTGCCCTCCTCCTATTTTTCCTGGAAGTTATGAGCCCCAAACATTTAGATGTGATGGTAAACAGGTTAGAAATGCAGACTAGGCAACCAAGCTGACCCAGGAATCTGACCTGTTCCCTAAATCAGATATTTGGGAAAGACTGAGGAGATGGTAGAAGTGTGAGACTTAATTTGGTAAACTTCTGTTGTGGTTGTAGCTGTAGATCTGGTTTCATGAGTGGATTAGCATTACCATTCCTACTGCATTCTATGCAGGCTCATGCCAATGAGAAACCTGTGGATTTCATTTTGCTTAAAGAAGCAAAGGATGCTAAAAATGGTTTTATATCTGTGATTTTCTAGTGATAATTTCTAAGCTGCTTGTGTGTGCTTTGTGTTTTACTGGGAGTTTGTCATGTCCTCGCAGCGCGGGTTTCCAGAACAGGAGGAAGCTACAGTGATTCTCACAGAAAGTAAAGGAAAGGAAAAGATCCGTTATGTGTGGGAATATTATACAGTGCAAATGAAAACTACCCCACTGCCTTCCTTCTCTTCTACCAGCCTCTTTTCCAGTAAAACCTTTGCCTAGACTTTTCAGGATGATCAAAACTTCCAATATCTTTTTTGTTATTTGTTTCCATCTATATTGTTTCTCTTGTTATGTTCTTACATAAAGTTGTAATGAAATAACCTCCTCGTCTAGTAATTCCGGATGCTACAGTATAGCAACAGTGAATAACTGTCAATAAATAAGGCTTTTAAGATCTTGACTGGTTCTGGCTTGTTCCAGAAGAAAGAGACGGTGAGGAGAAGAGTGAGGGTGTCATTCACTTCAACTTGAGCATCACTCTAACCTTGTTTAGCTAAGTTCTTGGGTTTGTGTTATGCGATGTCGTTTCTTTGGCCATACCAGATTGCACAAGCAAAGCAGTGCTCTGGGCTGGTGCACCACATTGGATGTTTGAGATGTCTGGAGCCACTAAACACCTTCAGTGAGAGGAGGTGTCCTGCTATCTTGCAAGACAAATGAGCAGAAAGCAGAAATTGTTTCAGCGAAGTTGTTTGGGTTTGGTTTTCTGAGGGTTTTTTTTTGTTTTTTACATATATATTTAGAAAAATATAATCTGGAACTATGTGTGAATCTCCTTGCTCTGCTTCTCCTTTGGATCCTGTTCTCTTTCTTCTTGTGGAAGAATTCCCTGGTGACGGTTAGCGTGAAAATACTTCAAACTCCAAAGAACAGTAATGAATCATAAAGAGGAGAATTTACTATTGAAAAATAAACTAAGAGCAGGACAAATGCCACCTGGGATTTTCAGGTGGTGGCTGCTGCTTTATGTTGCTCTTGGTGTGCACCCAGCAGCTGTTTTTTCGTCTCTGTTCCAAGATGTTATGAAGAAATTAAGCACTCTTATTCCCACAAACTGCTTTGGATTTGCAGATTACTCTCTTTACTCCTTGTTTCACCCTTTCTGCCCTCTCCCTCCTCCCCCACAGCCTTCGTGCAGACTGCCAATCCTTTGCTTAATCCCAGAGAACATATTTTGAGTACTGGCACAATGAAGGAAAAGAGACAAATTGATTTGCATTTCTTATCTGGGAGATTCACTTGCAAAATCTAGTACAGTTTCACTGACGCAGAGGCAGGAGAGATGATCCTGTAAATCTGACATCTCTTTATTAAGGCTGAGATGAAAGGGAGTGGGAGGATGATCTGAGCTCGCTACAGGAAATAATACTGTAGGTAGTTTTGTTTGTTGTCTCAGTCTGTGTTTCACTGAAGTTTTCCTGGTTGGTTTGGAAACGCGCTCACAATGTCATCATATGGCCAGCTGGTCCCAGTTTATCCAGTTGTATACAGCTTGTGTGTCGCCGTAGCTCAACTGGAACTGAGCAGGGAGAGCAGCCACCTGGCAGATGGGGCATACGCGTGCCCTGCCATTCTGGTTACATCATCTTTATTTTTATGTATGTGCATGGCTGAACTCAGTGATTCAGTTGGTTCCCATGAGGTTAAAAGTCAATTTCAGCAAGTTGTGCAAGATGGATCCTCTTGTCCCTTCCGCTGCTGCTTCCCTGTGTGTGTAAGGGGCTTGGGAGGCAGGAGCAACCAGAGTAGATAAATCTCCTTGTGGAAATGTCTCGCGTCTCCCCCTTCCCGCAGCTGCCAGAGTAGCCCCGCTGTTGCTTGTCTCTGGCTGTCGTCCCATTCAGGTTTCCACTACATCAGGCTGCACGCTGTGAGCAGTGACTTTCTTACCTGCCACAGGTTGCCCAGAGAGGTGGTGGATGCCCCATCCCTGGAAACGTTCAAGGCCAGGTTGGACGGGGCTCTGAGCAACCTGATCTGGTTGGAGACGTCCCTGCTTCTTGCAGGGGGGTTGGACTGGATGATCTTCAGAGGTCCCTTCCAAGCCAAACCATTCTGTGATTCTATGGCAACCCACGCTATCCCGCTGCTGCTGACATAGCAGTACCTCTCTGATGCGCAAGAAGCAGAGGGGAGAAAAGCCAGTCCTGATTGCTGGTTGGCAAGATTCCCTCCTGGCTTTAAAATGGGTGCTTGGTCAAAGTCCAGCAGCAGCAGTGATGTACATCCCTTGTTGCAGTGTAAGGGCGTGCTTCCAAGCAGGACACAGGCGTTCTTTAAGCATAGTTTAAGAAATTGTGCTTAAAAAAGGAAATTAAAACTTGAGAGGTGGAAAAAGAGAAGAGATAATTGACTGGATGAGACAGTAACCTCCTTGGTGCCTCTGCACTCAGTGCTTAACGCAGCATCTCATAGCTGAATGGTGCGTGCAGTAGGCAGGAGGGGTGCCCACGCCTTGCATCACTGTGTTCTCTGTTCAGATGCCTCTGCCACGTCTCCAGGCACGTCTAGAAACACGGAGTCTAAGGGAACGTGGGTCTTTGGGTACCTGGTTCTTAAAGCAAGCTGGAATTGCAGATCAGTCAGTACAGATAATAACGTACTGCTCCTGGAGCTGGTTAAGCATTTAGAGCTTGCATCTGCTCTGCTTGCTGCTGCAGTACAGCTGCCCTGCACTCTCTGGGGTGGCCCTGTTTTACGTTAGTGTAAAGGAAGAAGTTTAAATGTTTTATTTTCATTGTCTGATGCTCCTTTTGCCCCTCTCCTTCCATTCTGCCTGTTTCAGCATCTTGAGCGCTGCTTGCTTGAACTGTGAAATCACAGGATAACAAAAGCTCTGAAGCTGGAAGGAGTCTTGGCAAATTGTCTAGGAATGGCTAGAGCGGGCTGCTCAGGGCAAGGTCCAGTCAGGTTTTGAGTCTCTCCAAGGATGGAGACTCCACACCCTTTCTGGGCAACCCATTCCATTGAGAACCCTCACAGTGAAGAGGTTTTTTTCTCATGTTTGAACAGAGCTGCCTGTGTGTCAGTTTGTGCCCATTGTTTCTTGCCCTCTCACTGGGCACCGCCAAGCGGAGTCTGGTTCAGCCATTTAAGCTCTCACATCAGCTATTTATCTGTGCTAATGAGAGCCTCTGTCTCTTCTTTCCTCCAGGCTGAGCGATCCCAGCTCTTTCAGCCTTTCCTCATACGAGAGATGCTGCACTCCCTTAATTACCTTAGTGGCCCTTTGCTGGACTTACTCCTGTATGTCCACATCTCCCTTTTACTGGCCAGTGCTAAGCAGCAAGGAAGGATCACTGGATGCCAGAACATTCACTCCAAAACCATTACCAGATGTGTGATTGGTTGTGATAGTTAGCAGCCAGGCCATGGAGCAGATTAACTTCAATGAATTTTTTAATTTTGCTTTATACAGTATCTGCAGAAAAGTTTGCTCTTTGGCCCTGCATCTGAGTAATCTTTTCTGAGTGGCAAAGCAACCTGTGCAAGTCAAGCCCCACTGACAAGTCTGTGATGAGATGATTTGTGGTGCTGGCCTGGTACTTCAGAATTTTTTGGTTTTCATCTTGGCACTGTTCCACCAGCATAAAAGGCATGATGCCAAATGTAAACAAAAGACATTTTTAAAGTTACTTTTTAAGGATTTCTAACTTGGGTTTTGTGCTGGACTTTGAATTCTCTCTAAGGCCAATGAATTTAAAAGAATAGTTTTCAGTTTATTTTAAAATGCTCACATTGTTCATGAAATACATTATGATAAATATTCTATAGTATTTTTGTGAGTGGGCTGCTAGCCTGTGTTATTTAGAGACATTGGTGAATTGATAAACTCAAGAAAGAGATTTCTTCATCAATTCTGCAACGTTCAGGGTTTTTTTCATTGGATTAATAATTCTGTGAAATCCATGAAGTAGCCATCACCCCGTTGATGCTACTTTTGTCACTTCTGTCCTTATAGAGAGCTAGATTTTTATTATGATGACAGATGCGAATATTCCAAAAGGATTTCTATGAGTAAGATGTTAATCATTGTGGAAAGGAGTTTTTCTTAAATATATCTCTACTGATTTTTCTACAGATGGAAGATGCTTTTTCTGCTTACAGATCACAGGGCAGAAAGGTCATGTTCCTATCCACTTCCTCTTCTAAGCCTCAGACCAGTTTAGTAAGGGATTCTCTGTAGTAACTCCATGTTCTAAATTCATCATCCAGTATTTTATCTCTTTGTACCAAATGTAATAAATATATATACTTTATTTTAAATACTTCTGTAAAGGACATAAATGCAGTGTGTAAAATCTAACCATGGCTCAGAAGACAAATCTGTGAGGTGTAAGAATCCAGCAGCATGGAGACAACGGCAGGATCTGACCTGATTTATGCCAGCCGTACTTTCAATTTCAGCTCTGACAAATTGCTAGTGCGTAATATGCTCCAGACTTTAGGAAAAGCCATTGAGATGCTGATCCCGGAGATGCTTCCTGAGTCATATATCACTTTTTCATTCATCTCTTGTTCCAGCCATAGCAGTGGCAAAGTCAAGCAACTTTTGCTTTTGTGTTTAGCATTCAGACTGGTATCTGTGGACTCATGTTTGACATCTGTGTGCCTAAACAGTTACCAACTTTCTGTTGGCTAATGTGGATCCATCAGCTACCTCTTCCACGTAACAGGCAAAGGAGATGCAAAGTATCTTTCTGCCCCAACTAGTTCCTTTTTTAATGTATCTAAGATTACCAACAAAGCATTTTAAACAACTCCAGTAGCTGCTCCATGAACCTCCAAATTCCCTGTGAAGTACATTCTGTAAGCACAGTACCTTGACATCCTCGTGAAAAAAAATTACCTTGGAGCAACTGAGTGAAAGGTTAGAACTGTTGAGTGTTTTAATCAATAATACATGAGTTGGATGAGCAGTATACTGTACTTTGCACTGCACAATCAATAATACATTTTTGTGCTCAACTTTTTAATCCTCAGAAAAAACTACATCAAAAATTTTGTGCTAGACTGCCCACAAGAATCAATAATAGAGAAAGGTTCCCTTTTCTTCTTAGTACAGTTTAATGAAAAGCATAATGAATTTATTTACTAAATAATGCTGCAAATCTATTATACATCTTCTGGAAATACCAAATGAAAAATAGTGTTTAATATAGTTATGAATGTTCCAAAACTGGAAATGCAAAGATAAAGGTTGTCATTGTGATACTATTGAAGAATAAAATCCAGGAAAATAGAGTTTACTTGTACTAGGCTGGGTCTATTATTAGTATTTACTATTTGTACTGTCATAGTATGTAAAAGCCACAACAAAGGGGCCATGTTCCAATGTACAGGGCAAATAATTATCTCTGGTTTCCATTGGCTGTATGGCCATGATATCTTACAAATGTCTAGAATTAGATTAGGTGGCTTCTGTAAATGGACATCTGGCACTAGCTAGGAATGTGACTGCAAAATAATACGTAAAATTTTCAGTAATACTCACAAAAGTTTTAAAATTCGGTTTCTTTGCTGCATCACTTAGCAAAGTTTCATACTATTGAAGTTTTTGTGCATTTATAGAACTTTTGCCATTATACAATCAGGAAGATCAAATTTAATTCCAGGTGACCAAGTTTCTATTTCAGGCTTGAAGTCATTAATTCCTTCTTGCTGAATCACAAAGTGTATTGCTTTGTTAGCAGTACTTCAGATCCCCCTGGACTTCTGCTACTGTTTTACTGCATGACCAATTATTTGTGATGTATTATTAATTATACCTGATCTATAGTTGTGCTACTTCCATGACTGTGGAGTGGTAGCTCATTTAAACAAGAAGCAGGAGCTTCTGTAAAAAGTGGCTTTTCTTATTCCATGGCAATTTGCCAGCTGTGTGGTGTAAGAAGACTTTTATTCAAATAGTAATGAAAACGCTGTTGTGTGCACACCCATACCTGGTGGGTGCAGGCTCCTGTACATGCTCACAAGCGTCTGGACAATGACTGGGAGAGAAGGTGGGAAATGTGCAAGAGAGACACCAAACCCAGTATTATCTGATTTTTGCCTTCTAGAAAATAAAATATTGCCTTTGGTACTGAACAAAGTTAGGAAGAGAACCGATTTATTCTCCTGGGCGGTGTTATTATTTCAAGCTTGTGACCTGTTCTTTCAAGGTCAGTGGAAGTATTGAAAAATGTGTCCTGGTAGAGCTGGGATAGGGGCCTGTAGTATGAATGCTGTGCTTACCTTGGTGGTCTGGTCGTTACCTCGGGTTTTTTGGTGCTATTTTGTACGTTGTAGCATTCACCAAGGACTTTTTGCCTCCATTAAAATCAGTAACGTATCACTGACACAACTTGCAGTCACTAAAAATTCCCCTTCTGTGCAATATCTGTGTGTGATCAGAGGAACGTGTTGGGAATAACCCTGCTGTAGTAACATAAAAAGTTGTTTTCTATATTAAACAACAACAACAAAATGGAAATGGAGTAAGTGAATACCGCAACTTCACCAGGATCAAAACCCACAGAAACCGTGATGCAAGAATCTCTCAGCAGTGTGTCTGGCTGCAGTTGCGGGTAGATGTCTTTGAGGTTTTGGCTGGGTCTTGGCCAACTCTGGTGGAAACTTCCCTGTGGAGAACTGAAAAGCAGAATTCAACTTTTTATTCATAAATACGATTGGAACTGTAAAAGCTAGTTTCTAGCAGGTTGGGATTGGTACTGTAAGATAAAGCTGTATTTCCTTATCGCTGCTCACAGCTACCTCATTTCCCATGTACAATAGTTTTTGCAAAACCTTATAAAACAGGCAACTAAAATACTAAGAAAACAAATGTGTTACTGAAAGTAGGAAGTATAAACAATTAAGGACTTCCCACAAAGTAATTTCATTGTTTTGCAGTCTGCTTAATCATTGTGTGTGAAACTACATCACAGGGACATAATGAAAATGTAGTTTTTTGTGCCATTTGTGTGTCTGAGAAAGCATCCCCCAATTGGCACCCTGACAGCAGGCCATCCAGGGCAGGCTGGTGCTGATAGCTGGGATACCAACAGCAGATAAATCATGGGAACAGAGTTGAGCCCCTCCCAGCTGTGGGATGAGTCCCCCTCAACCCTGTGCATTGCAGCCTGCGCCTGTCCTGCCTTGCTGGAGGTATCGCTCAGGTAGTCGCTGCCGTGCCAGTGAGGAGTGAAACCCTTGGTTTCCTTTATGTCACCAGAGAGACAGACACCCCCGGAGTATGAGTCAGTCTCCAATCTGCTAATTTTCTGGAGGCGTCTGCCTATCTGCATTTACTGTTGAGGGAGTACAAAATGACTACCCTAAATTAGGTATTCTGCTCAGATGTTTCAAGCTGGAAGAATGAATCTGCATTTAAGTCCTGAACATCCTTATAAAGGCTAAGCTGAACTTCTTGCCATCGTTATCCAACTTAGTTAAACTCAGCCTTGATGTGCCTGCACATTGGGTCCGAGTCCAGTGTGGAAAATGCAAGCACTAACAATTGCATGTCCACGTGGATGTGGCTGGACACAGGTAGCAGTGACAGTCATGGAAGAATGCAACGTTGAGTCGGGTGTGTCGGAGGCAAAAATCTGGTAAATCCCAAGAATGAGATTCTCTAACATTATTGCTTTAAGTGGTTTATTACATATCTGTTGTTTCTGCTTGGCAATTAAAATTTTGAATTTGTGTGGTGCTGAGTGTAAACCCATACTCCCTGAAGTCAATGGAAGTTAACGTCAGCTGGCACCTTGCAAGACCTTTACTAAGTACAAGAATTACCAGTGATTATTTTAAAAAATTCTAAACTTTGCTATGTGGGTGCTTACTTATGGTCCATGCAAGACTTTCTCTTCCTCTCAAAAAAGAGGTGGTAATTAATCACCTATGCTACGCTCTTAAAAAAAAAAAAAATCATAAAAATCCTTGATGCATCTCATTCTGTAGCCAAATGGAGGTAAAATGTGTCTTTAACTATTGTAATACAAATACACCTAATCCTGAAGCTTACCAAATAAATTGGATTTTTTTTTTTAATGGACTGTAAAGTTGATAGAGAGAATAACTCAGTTTGTCATGCTGGATGGAAACTTGTGAGATCCCTTGCTGCTTTGCAGAGAGCATTGCATAGCTGATATCTAAAGCATTACCTGCTTTGAAGTGGTGGCAAATCTCTTTCTTTAGTTTCTCTGTTTTCTTCTTTCCTCATTGCAGTTGTTCTTCTGACCACGCTCGTTATTTGTATTCATTTTTTATCTTCTTAAAAATGCTGACCGAGGAGCATTCTGCTAATTGATATATCTCTCAAGTGACTCCCTACAGTAATTACTGTGGAATTAATCATTTGACTCCATCAGTAGAAAGACCCCTGTGCTGACTTTCAGCAGATGTGTGTCATCGTTATTATTGCATGCCAACAAATTTATTTGGGGCTGAATGACAGCAGTAGATGTTATCTAGAAGAGCTAGTTTGCAATGGAGTTGCTTTTGTTTGATTGCTATAGTGTTGGTTAAAATTCCTCTCAGCGGCACTATCGCTTGATTGCTGGGTACTGCAAATTCGGGAGAATTAGAGCTGCTTGAGTGTAGTGGATAGACTGTGGTGATTCAGCAGATATTCTGCCTTTGTTCTTTTTGCAGCACCCCCACATAAAAACCTGCTTTTCCTACTTTGCCCATGGAGAGACAACCTATTTTATTTCTTTTAACCACCTCCAAATGATGTCTCCTGAGATCTCTTGGCAGGGGAGGGGGGGAGAGACCTATTGTTAGTTATAACCCACTCTCTCTCTGACATATTTTATTAAATCAAGGGCTGATAAAGTCAGATAACTTCACTTACGTCTGCCTTACTTTTCAATCCTAGCTTTGCATCCTCTAAATGAGAGTGGAGAGGAAAGGTTGAATCATGTTGCCTAAGTAGTAGGGCAAGTAGAAATATGGCATTGCTATATCCAGAAACTTTCTGCTGTCTTTTGGACATGCATGCTGAACCTCGACCTGCAATGGTCGAGCGATGGTTTTGCACTGTTTCCATCAATGCTTTGTTACCTTAGCGAGAGATAGGTGTGTGGTACCACATCAGCTTCTAACTTGGAGCAGGATGTACCAGTCAGCCTAAGCCAGTCAAATACATGCTACTGTGGAAGGGGACAGTCTGGTACAGCTCTGTGCTGGCCATTACTCCTATCCTGCTGTCTGTGTAGCTCTAGTGACTGAAGTACTCTGAAGTGGGTCAGGGCAGCTCAGTGCTCTGGCTGAAAATAAACCTGTACTTTGGGTTCATTTTCAGTGGTCGATCGTCCCTCTGCAAGGGAAGTGGTGATGCTCAGCAGGTTTATCCAGTGTGGGAGAGACAGGGCGGGCTTGCTGGTTCAGCAGCACTGTGGTCTTTGGTCTGCTGAGGCCATGTGAGAAATCGCAAATTTAGGTGTTTGATGTGGGAAGGCTGACTCTTTAAATAGCGGGTAGGCACAAGGATTCCTTTCAAAGCTTTTCTAGTGTAACTATTTTTAGCAGCAATCTATTAATAGCTAATTTAGAGAAGTACCAGTGGCAATTAACATTGTGTAGTGACACCCTTTCAAGGGTGGAAATGCTTATTCCTGCAGTGATTGTGTTATTGCGTAGCACAGCTTTTGCTGGTATGTATTTATTCACGTAGCACTGGACTTAATCAGGAGCTGTGAAATCTGTGTGAATTGAAGAGTTTTGTTAAGGCATTGGTGTTCCTTTTTTTTTTACCCCCTCTTTTTAATTTTTTTTTTAATGGTTTGCTTGTCAGTTGTTCCACAATAAAGCTGCATGGAGTAAGGTGGCTGGGCTGCTACCTAAGACAGGCAAGCTGCCCTCGGCTCCTTCCCAGGGATTCAGGGATGCTGGACAGCAGGGCTCCTTCAGGAAGCCCTTTGGGAAACCCACCCCCCGTGCTCCCAGGGGCCGCATGGCGATGATGGCCTGGTGTTCTGTGTATTGGTTCCAGAGGTCCTGTTTCAAAACACTCTGATCCTCCCCTCGCTCCCACTTACTCGTGTTACTCTCGGTGAAGTTGCGCGAGTACGGAGACCTCGAAGCTGACTGGCAGGCCAGATCCGGATTACAATGCTCTGTGGACTTTGCAGGCCAGATTAAAGCACTTGGAAGGATCAGTCTAGCTCATAGCTATATTTTTGACATTCTTGTCATAGAAAAGTATTAGGACTTGTAAGAAGGAATATAAGTGAGCTTATATTTTACAATTTGGTGTTGTAACTGCTTTGTTAGGGAAAGCAGAATTTGAAGTAGTTATACTATTTTTGTCTGGTGGTTTTTTCATTGCAGCAAATGCCTGTTAAGTCTCCTGCATTGAAAAGCAAACCCTGTTCTCCCCATTATAACCATTAAATTAGTCTCATCTCCTCTGCTCCCATTTTTCAAGCTACTTAACAAGATGAGACAAATCCTTCAAATTGCGCTTATATTATAAACACTGATGGTGATTCTTGAGCAGGAAGGCTAATGAGACAATCTCAATTTAAAGAAAGCTGGTTAACAGCAAATCCATTTCAGTTTATAAATGAATGATGGCAGGTAAAGACGTGTGCCTGCATAATATAGTTTTCACCTGTAAAATGTTTTCCATCTGGAGATCTCCATGTACCTTGCAAAGAAATATGAGTAATGTTCTACTTCTGTGGCACAAGGAAAGTGAAGGGCAAGCCTGAAGTAACTTCCCAAAGACATGCTGCCATCTGGGAAAGTTCTGTGGCAAGGTGTCAGATTTGTTTGTCTTGGGCATCTTCCATCTTAACTACCACTGGTGAATCATTTTCAGGAAATATTGTGTCCCCTTTGCAGTAAGATGATGTTATTGGCCTCACCCTGTTCATGTGGTTATGACGAGAGGTTTCAGCAGAGTGTAGACATCAAAGAAAGCCCCATGGAATGTTTATTCTCCAGTGCTATGTGAAACTAGACTTCTTTCTCAGGCTGGAAAAGTGAGAAGTGCTTAGGAATAGTGCCCAGTCTGGGAGAGAGGTGCATCTCTCCCACCTATGTACCACTGCAGTGCAGGTAATGTCTCCTTCCCTGGGCAGGCACAGTCTGAGCAGATCTAACGTGTGCTGTCCGGGACACCCGGTTTAAGCCTGTAAGAATGGAAGCTGTGGCAGAGCTGCAAAACCCCGTATGACTTAAATACCCTGTTTTGGCCCATTTGCAGAAACTGCTCCTTCATTGCCTGCTCTCAGGACTGATGGCATCAAGTGCAGTGGTCAGCCACAGCCCAGTTCCATGAGAGGTCCCATGACTTTGGAGTTTTATTATTACTCTTGTAGAAATAGATTTCTAGATTAATTATCCAAGGAAGATTACTGATGACAAATCCACAGAGGCTTTGATGAGAGCTTTCACATTTTATAGAGTGTAGTATAGGAACATAACAGGAGCAATTGTACCTGGTGTTCCCTATCAAAATAGTTTTTGAGGGTCTAGCAGATGCAAGGAGAGCAGTTTGCTGGTTTGCACACCTATTAAAATCTCAGTGCTTCAGAAGGTAGCACATGTAGATGAACAAACACCCTCCCTTATGTTCAGTTTCAGGCAACTTACTAGACGATGGAGATGAGACTGACACCTGAAATTGACTTTGCTCCGTGTAAGATTTTTCACTGCAGAATATTTCACTTGATCTGTTCATTTTAGTGAGAGGTTTTGATGGAGGATGTGAAAAAAAAGTGGTGATTTTTAGTCCTTTGTCTAAGGAAAAGACAGGGATAAATGCCACCCATGCCAATATCAGGCACTCAATTCTCTCCATCACCTCCCTCATGCGAAGGCACCTTTCTTTATCTCCTCTCTCTGTTTTCTGTCTGAAGATTACAGCTTCTTAGGGAAGATTTAAATTTTTTTTTAATACGTTGCAATGTTTAAATGTCTTGGAGCACTCTTGCTTAATTAGCAAACATGTATATCCAGCTGGTCAGTGTTTACATGTCGCTTGGAACCATGTATAGGATATGCAGCGCTTGCCTGACTGGTTTTTAGTGGACGTGCTAAGCAGATAACAGTATTGTTTCTGTAGGAAGAACATGAGTCAACTAGAAATATTAGAGGACATCATAAACAGAAGGAACTGGGATAACAGTGGTGTAAAATGGCAAAATAAATTAATAGAGGGCAAAACCTATAGGAAATGTAAGTTTATTAGCTCTGCTGTTCTTTCACTCTTTCATTGAGTGCCCTGAATGTCTCTGATAGAAGAAAATAAAAACTTCACCAAAAACCAAACCAAAAAGCCCCAGGCTTCAGCTTCAGAATTAGTGATACAACCTGCAGGTAATCTTGATTTTTTTTGTATTAGCTCTTCTTTAACTTTTTATATGTAGATGTGTAAGATATTTTGGGTAGATTTTGTAGGTTGGGTCAAGCATACTGAATAGCATAGGCAATGAGGATAAAATAGTATAAAAAGGATGTTATCTTGATATTTGCATCATCATATTTTATGAAACTTGACAATCTGCTGGATTTCATCTTTGTGTTTATTGCTTCAGTCATCAAACCACTACATTTAAAAAAAAAAAAACCAAACCATTTTGGGGAGAATATGGACATATAAATTTAGCATTAGAGGTCATTTAACAGTATTTCTGAGACTTCAGCTATTTAGTTTTCTGCTCTTAAACTTTTTGAGTTTACACTTCTTCTCCTATGCTTTGTGGATGCTAAAATTTTACATGGATTTAAAAATTGATTGGATAGCTCCCTGCAAATTTTTCTTCCTTTAAACACATAATTTCTGGTTGAAGGAGGCTTAGCTGAAGACTGCTGGACTCTGGGTATCCAGGGGCTGTATTACCCTGTGTTTTCTCTGTTGTACTCTTCCCTGGGCCATCAATGTTTGTTGCTGGCACTGGCCTCTACCAGTTCTATCTCTGCCAGTTTCTGATGAAGCCCTTCCAGACCATGTTTAAATCCACTCATCAAAAATAAAAGGGAAAACGCCAAACTGATCAAGAAATTGCTAAGCTTCTTCCCCAAACATTTCTGCTCCCCCTGCTCTGTGTTTGGAGGTGTTTCCCATTCTTCAAGCTGACTCCCAAATCGCAGAGCTGTTTCTAGGAACCAGATAAGAGGGGCTACCTGGTCTGATAGTGCCTCCAGAAGTCTCTGATTTCAGTGTAGTTTGCATCAGGCCATAGTGCCCAGTCAATTTAAATTTGCAAACTTTGTTTGCTTATGTATTTTGGATCAAATACTTACTTTGCTGGAAGGAGACCGAGCTTTGAAAAATAAGATGGAGTAGTCCGTAGAAAAGTGCTTACTGAAGCGTGGCATTGCTGACGGGTTCAGAATTTGTTTTCCAAGTTTTAATTTGTTAGAGCTGGGGCTGAAACTGCTCAAATTGCTAAAAGCTTAAAGAAGAATTGCAGCCCTTCAGCAGGGACATGCTAGTCTGATCATTTTCTTTTCAACAACAACCTGCTTTGATATGTTTGCCATTGCAGAGTTAAGTCTTTGCATTTGGTATCCTCTTGTGAATTAGTGGCCATGGATACTTTTTTTCTATCTTACAACTGAACACTAAAAACTTGTCAAGCTCTTAATCTCTTTGCACCAAAAATAACTTTGATCGTTGCAGGATACAATTCCCACTAAATATGAATGATATTAATATCTTTTTTGTATGTCAATCTTAGCTAGAATTTCCTTGAGCAAAGTGATTGGGACACCATTTTTCTGTGTAATTTTCATTACTTATAAGAGAAAGTTAGGAAAGGTACAATTTCTGTAGATCAGATTAAATGCTTAAAATACCTATTTAAGAAACTTTTAAGATTTTAATGATTTGCAGTTTCAGAGTGTTGTACAGGCATTGCTGGAGTCATTGCAGCAAACCTTGTTGAAGGACAGTGTTAGATCTTTTGTTTACAGAGTGCAACTGAGTCACGTATTTCCTGTAGATATTGTAGACCAAATGTTCATTTTCTTGATTTATAGAGTAATATCAGGAATTACATGCAAGTCGGTCTATGCTAGACCTCTGTCTATTGCGAAATCAAGGCCACAATATTTTCTACGTGAATTTCAAAGGAGAATAAAGAAAATGCAGGAGATGTGATTTTCCTGAAATAAGATCCAAGCGGGTGTTGACAACGATCTTCAAGTTGCCGCCTCAGGACATATCTAAAATGTTTGCAGCCACCTGGCAGCTGTAAGCCTTATTGACGGTTATTCCTTCGGATAATAAAAGCCAATTTGTTTCACCAGAGTGGCAAACAATACTCACCTTAGTAAGCAAAGAGATTAACAGCACATGACATTAAACACAAGATCCACAAAAAGGAACAGAGTGTTCAGTAATTCCTCTGAGCTTCATTTTATCTCAAAACATAAATTTTGTTGCTAATGGAGCTCTATATAAGAATTAATTAGGGAACTTCATAAGCAGTCAAAACTCTTATATGCCGTTATAAATTTATCATTGCTGAAAGGATCTATTTCTGCTGTCAGACATCATGCTTATCTGGCAGACTGCACAAAGAATATGGAATAAATAACCTTCTTCCTATACAAAGAACCCTGGAAAACTGTTTGGAAAAAGTGTTTGTAGAAAGCCAAACTTTGTGTTTATTGTCTGCAAGGCATTTCTGAAGAAACAACCCATTTGGTATTCAGCCATTCAAATATTGAAACAATTGCAGCAGATCCCTCAGATTCCCCACTTGGAAAGAACTTGCACAATGTCGAGCGCTGCGGTTCATGTGCCTGTTCATACGAGTTCCACACCTAAGAGAGGTAGAAGATGGGCTGGGAGCAAACCATTACCATGTAAGTGTTTAGACAAAATACTCTTGGGCTGCAGAACCAACTTACCATTCCATTAATTTTTATTTGGATTATATTAACCATAAACAATGACTCTTCTGTAATTTTCTAAGCTTATCTCACTCCTTCCAGCATCACTGATGAGCTGTGGTAATTATACATCTAGTGCTATCAAGCTAATTGAGAAAGTCAATTGTATTTGCTGGTTATTACATATAGTTAAACATTGTGTGCTTCTACTTACTTCAGTAACTCAACAGCTCCATCTCCAACCAGTATGAGAATAAGTGATATAGAGAAGGGGATTAGGTGCGTTTTTCCTGTACTGGCTGGCATTCAAGGGCCAGCCAATATAAATTCTGAATGCCTTGGAAGTGTTTTTCCCACAGGATGTGCTTTGTTAGTGAAGTGACTTCAGTTGCTACTGGGGAAAATGCTTTTTCCCATTCTCTGTGGACGATTAGGTGCCTTGTGTAGCTTGAACACCATCACAGATAACAAGACAATTAAATTATCGGAGACTGCATAGCACTACTGACACAAGCTCCTGTGTGAGTTTGCGCTTGCTGTCCCTCAGAAGAGCACCGGCTCCTCTAAAATGCTAAGCAATAGAACACAAAGGGAAGGTGCTGCACTATGTTTCCTGCTGCAAAGTATTTGTGTAGTCATGCCCTTATATAAGCAAATTAATTGTTCAAGTTAAAGCAACAAATGAGTGGTTTGAAGGTAGTAAAGGTTGCTGCTCTCTGTGGAGCAATGCTCCTTGGCAGCCAGCTCCCTGCAAGCTGCGAGGATGGCCACACTTACTGACGTGCCTAGCACCCTGATGGGGTTCTCTAGGAAATTCTGAGGTGTCTGAGGCCCCTGTTTCTGCCTGGCTTTGTGCTGCCCCTATAAAAGCTGTCAGATGACAAATGAGAGCTGATGGATACTCCAGAGATCAGGACAGGTGGTGGCAGATGGAACATTTGGGCTGTCTAGCCTTGGTGCTCCAAGGGCTGTGTGGCTTATCCTGTTTTCAGTAGGATAAAGTGAGGATAATCTGTTGCAGGGAGAGGAGAGATGGGAAGGGACAACGCTGAGGCATGTGTGTGTGAGGCTTGGGATCATGGACCCCAGGGCTGTTGGGCAGTGGTGAAAGTGGGAGCAGGAAGGAGTGATGAAGGAACTGTTGAAGACCTCAAGTTTAACCATCCTGCTTATACCCAACACCCTTCCCTGGCGGGACTTGGGCTGTGGTGGCGCTGCAGAGAGCGGCCGGATGAGTGCGGCGGGGCTGTGAATTGAGTGGCCAGGGGTGGGCCTGGGTGCTGCGGGGGGTGGGGAGTTGGGGGGGAAAGAACAAGATGGCTGCCTGGACGGGTGAGGCAGGCCTGAGCCCTGGGCACCCCTGGGCAGGTGTTGTTTCCAGCACCAGCAAGGAGAGGGCTCTACCTGGATATTTACACTTACGCTGACTGTTTAACCGAGAACAGAAACACCCACAGCCTTCTGAGAAAGCGATGTCTTATTTTTTAATTTGCCTTTTAGAGCGGACTCCGTGTTATCCTGTTGTCTCAGCAGATTAAGCTTTGGGAAGCTTCAAAACAGCTTCCCAAACAAACACTTAATGCAGTCTGAGTCCTTCCCAACTCTGGTATCGTTTTGCAACCAAATGTCCTTGTGTCTGTGTCGCAGGGTTTTACTGACAAGTCAGACTTGCGAGAAAATCACACTTTCTTTTTGGTGCACATCTTTCATGTACATGTGCTGTATTACCATTGCGATCTTCATCCAGCTTTGTCTGCTGTTGTTACCCCTGCTATATATCACCTTAAATGGATTATATTAGACAAAATTTCTCAGGAGCAAGATTTTTTTTAGGTAGCAAGTCTCCCTGATTTAATGTTATCATTTCTAGCTGTACGTGATACATTGAACTGTACGAAGCTATTGCCATATAAATACCTGTGAGTCCTCAAGATGTGCTTATTTGTGTCTTCATCTTGCTTCCTGGTGACCAGGTGGTTTCTTACATTCTTGTCGTGTTCTCATGCTTCATTTTCTCATGATCCCATGGTTGAAGTGTTGGTTGTTTTTGATGCCATGAAGATTAAGTTCTTTCTGTCACAAAAAAAAAAAGCCTTAGAAGCATTATCAAAGTGTGATGTGGCAGAAGGTAATCCCTATCGCATCTCTCTTACCTGTTGGAAATGTTCTCCATTTTTTTGTAGTGAGTCCTTGATGTGGATGTGTATGAACCAAATTCCTTAGGGGAACATCTTACTGCCTCTTCCCCAATAGCTCCTTGGTGCTCATGTTCCCGTGAATGCTGCTGCCAAGACACAGCATGTAGCCATGCCTGGAAGAAATCAAATACCAACACACATGAGTACATCTGTACTACTCATGGCAGCCCCTAAAAAAATCAGGTTACAAATTCAGGTTGGATAGTAAGACTGACTTTCTTACAGTGATGGTACCAAAACTGTAGAGTATATTACTGTGGAAGAGATTACAGATCTTTTTCTAGAGGAAAGACCAGACAATTTCTATTTGGAATAGTTAGGCACAGTTGATTTGCATTTGGGAAAGGCCTAGGCATTTTTTGGAGGTCCCTTCCATCTCATGATTTTGTATTCTATGTTTCATCATTTCACTGAGAGTCTATCAAAATGAGTGATTCCTAATGTAGGTTGTTAAAATATAAATCCGACAGTTTACAGTGAATTTTATGCCAAGCAGAAGGTCTCCAGAGGGGGGAAAGTCTCTGAAAACCTTGTACTGAAAGATGGATTTGCACCTGAGCACACTAATGTAATATGAAAGCCTGAAAACATCTGCCATTAAGTAAGATCCAGGAGATCTGTGTGAAATTCTAGCTACAACTGTATGCAGAAGCATATTGAGAACATGTGGAGATGTTGAAGAAACTTGAAGCAGGGAGGCATTGAGCAATGGAAAAAGGATTTCCGTACTCTGATTTATTTCATTTTTTCATAAATGTCTGAGAATTGAAATCTTGAATGCCTTTGCAAGCTCAATAATATTTCTAGAATGGCTTAATTGAATTATTCAAGTTCCTGAACTTAAAAATAGTTGGGTTTAAATTTTGATTGTGTTATGGGTAAAAGCTTATCCTAGCATGAAATGACATTTAGGGGAAGAAGAGTGTGGAGGAAATTACATTTTGGTGTTATATTTTAAACATGGCAGCATGAAATGTTTTGACACTTCCTAGCTTTTATTAGTTTAGGAATTCATTTCTAATGAAAAACTTAATAATAGACCATGACTAGCTCTGTAGAGAAAACACAAAGCTGTAAAAGTTACAGAAATACTGTTAATGGGTCAAATTAGAAAATGAATACTTTGTAGGGAAGAGGAATAGCATGCATACTCTGCTGCCTGCTCATTGAATAGAGGTAAATCCCAGTCTCTCTAAAAGAGATAAACTTACCAAGGTTGGACTGAATTTAAGTGTGGAGGGTGCAGGTTACTTCAGGCTATAGAGAGGAAAACACATCTTTTTGATGCTAAGTGACATACATGGTGCGTAAATCCAAAGCAATGCTTAAGTTTTAAAATGCTTAAGGATGTGTTAAAAATCATTACAGGCCTTAAGAAAAAGGTGTCATATTGTTGTGGACTACTTAATTATGTCTGCTGAATAAGCAGCAGAAGTAAAAGAACAATTAAAAAGCTATGAAATGAGGGAGCAGGCTGTATTAAAGAGACAGAATAATGTGGAAAGTTGCTGAAATGAGGCAATAAGTGAACAATGCTGTATGCTTGTTTCTCTAACTCATCTATGATGACAACAGAAACATTTAAATGAAAAATAAAAACCACAGTTAAATGGAATGAAAATTAATATAGCTTTTTGTCAAAGAAACAGTTCTCCTGTTTTCTTCACATAACACTCATTTATTGTATGGGTTAGAGATGACTTCTTCATGGTACTCCATACAGGCTGTGACCTGAGGCGTGGTGTTGGGCTGGAAGAAATCTGTTTAATCACTCTTAGAACAATTTCTACTTTAGCTCTCCACATTTTCCTGTGGAAATGGGTAGGATAAATATTCAGTAACATTTGTCTAATTCCAAATACACAAACATATTATGATTTAATATCAACATAGAACCCTAGTCCGAGTCCATAGCCGCATGTTCCAGCGTAGCAGCCTGTGCGTGCTGATGGAGCTGCCCCTCCACGCGAAGCCGGTGGCAGACCCAATGTTCAGTCCTGCTCACTTGTCCCAAACAATCAATTTAACTAGGCAGCCACACTGATGCTCCAGCTAAACTTGCTGCATTAATTATATCTGCCCTGAGCTTACAAGCTTTTAGAGCTATTTTGAACATAAATTTTGCAAGCTTGCAAGTCAGCAAGGGGTTTTTATTTTTCCAAGGTGCCCAACTTGCAATTAAACTGCCAGATCCTGGTCATTATCAAAACTCTTCTTCAATGTGTGGATGTAGGATAAAGGAATGAATGATATTTCTAGGTTATTGAGAAAGTACCAGGTTATACTTTAAGACATTCCCTGTGTTGGAGAGTTTCTACCTATCCCCCTCGAAATGAGACTTCATTCAAGCATATTCTTGCCGAGGAGTGAAAGATGTTTTCTCCAATGCACTTCCACTGTAGTCCTTTACAAGTTAAAAGTGTGGACCGAGACACATTATCCACATTTAAACACACCATTTGGTCTAATGTGCACTGTCTTGATATTGTGAATAGTTAATAATGGAGTATTTGGGGCTGTGAGAGTGCTGTATGACTGAAAAAAGGTCTACTAGTCACATATCACAAATTATATTTCAGTAGTGGTGTCTTAGCATGTTTAGGGAATGCATAAGGTCTTTCTTTGCTTCCTCAGGACAAGGTAAAATGTGGAATCTGGGAAATTTGAATGTAGAATTTGTGGAGAGGTGGCACAGAGACATGCATATGCTGGAGTCTGTACCAGCAAGTACTTCCCTGGAAGTTGAGCACAATTCTGTGAGCCTCTGGATGCTTCTTCCTGTGTTTTCTTAAACCTCAATCTGTTCGAAATAATTGTGCCTGCATGTTTGTATTAGTAACCAGCTGAAGGCACCCTTATCCAGGCAGCAGTCTTTGGCTAGAAGTTTAATTATTGTGTATGTTCTTGCTAGGTATTACTGATGTAGTAGGAAGCATAGCTTTTATGCACGAAGCATTAATTAGAGTCAATAATCAACTGATGGTCCACTAGTAAAAAAATACCTAATGAATATCTATTTGGTATGGGTTTTTTGATGAAAGATTTCATTGTTTGTTTAATCTCTAGCTGGTTTCTGTTTAGTCTTTTCCACTGGTTCAGCTGGTATTTGGGAAGAATGAAGGACCTGACATTACTCATTATTGAGACACATACATATTTGAGTGTTTTGGTGTTTTAATCCTTTCATAGGGACTTTTGTTTTAAAAAGGATCTTCTCAAATCAAGCCACAGCAGACTTCCTGATTGCTCAGAATATGAGTTCTTAGCAAAATAAATGGTAATAGATCTTTAATGCGAACTGAAGAGAGTTGCTTTTAATTAACATTATCTCAAGTTTTCTGTAAAGCAGTCTTGGAAGATAAAATTTGGAAAATGAGTCAGGCCAGAACAGCACCAAAAAACAACTGCCCAGGGACCTATAGCTTGAACACCATTGATGTTTCTCACAAGACACGTAACTAAAAAGGGAGCCCCAGCCAAGCCCTCACATGTACGGTACCTCTCTGTGTCCCAGTGTCCAGAGTGAGACCTTCCCTCGTACGGGGTATGCATTCATCGCTTCTTAGGAAGGTGTTGTCGTGAGGAGGCACTTCCCTTTCAGACAACATTCTTTCAGAAAGGCCAACCTTTGTAAGCTAGGTCATGCAGGTATATTGTAGGGGGCTACTGTGAAGGCAAACCAGAGCAATGGCTGCTTTTATCTCCACTGGTTTTTCTCCCTCTCTCATCCCTCACTCCCAATATAGATCAGATTCCTCAAAGCAGTGCTTGGCTTCCAAAATTGCTCAAGCCTCCTGTTTCCTACTGAAAGAGGGAAATGGTTACTATGGATTCACTGCACAAGAACAGATGTATCTCAATATGCTGGGCACTAACCACACTGCTATCTGTCTGCTTCGATTTTTTTTTTTTTTATAAAGTTCATAATAGGACTGGCCCGTGGATAGCCCAGGTAGGGCTGCCCTGGCTCTGAATTCCTCACACTTCTCTTCTGCCTGTTAGTATAGAGGGCATCAGCGAAAAAATAACAGGAGAGGTCTGAGTCCTCCTTATACTTTTGGGCATCACAATCTCTTCCTCTCCTAGTGTTTCACCAGGTGTCAGACTGATTAATGGCACCAAGATAGGGTAGTGCCTTCAGATGCTGCAAAAGCTACATGTGGGGCTGACTCAGCATATAAATAAATTGCCTCTGGATCCCCGTGAATTAAGAAAGGCAGGGCTGGAAGGCAGTGTGAAGTAAGAGGGAAGGGGTTTCAGTGATTGTTATTTACCTGTTAATATATTGCAGTCTATTGCAGGGAAGTGAGTGCATGTTGTAAGTTGGAGTTGGCAGAAACTAATTCTCAAACTTTAGGGAAATTTGAGCGTGGATCTGAGTGGTGTACCTTGAACTCTCTTCTCTGTGCAACATTAGCCAGTGAATCATTAAAAACGTTTTGCCATTCTACTCATGCAATCCTATTCCCTTCAGCTCATTTCTAACTCTTGATTCTGTGCTCTAGTATATTAAACCTGAAGAGAATGGTGTGGGAGTGGGAATAGTTTCTGGATCATTTCCTCCATCACTAACTTCTATACGGGCTCTAAATAGAAACGTAGCATACATTGCAGAAGCACATGAAATGTCAGTCCTGTAGTGCTGTCATTCATGAGAAGCTCGGCAATGTTATGGTAGTCATGATTCTAAAATGGTACTTATTTTGGCATTTCTGTATTTTTTCATCTTTGCAGAAGACAGTGTCTCTTGGCATCAGCCTGTCCAACTTGAATGAGACCTTCCATTAAATGCTCAAATAAGCTGGATCTTTCTGATTGAGTCTAAGATTTTGAAAGATTTTTAAAAGTATTTTTTTTATAATCTGTGTATTGTGTGTAGTAGAGATACCTTGAGTGTGCTAACATCACAAGGTCTTGCAGGATAGAAAGCCTAGAGCTTGAAGTTTCATCTATATTTATTATCTATGAAAGTAAATATTTTGCACATCTAAGCTGCCTGGTAAATGGGTCTCTTATTTTATTCTACGTTATTTCTTTTGATTGGAGTTTCACTGCTGTGTTTTCTACAGCATCACAATTCATTTCTTTGATATATGAAAATATGTAAAAAAATTGTCTGTCTGCAAGGACATTTATTCTGTAGATGTCTTTATAAACCAACACAAGCACTCTAAACACAACGGCAGGTTAATTTAAAAGTGCCCTCAGTGGGGATGCAAAAGGATTAGAATAAATCATTGAATTGCTTAAGACTGGAGGTCAGGCAGAATGTAGGTTAGTGGAGTGATATCTCTAAGGGACGAATTAACAGAACTATTTCAAAATGATACAAAAGTACTGCAGTTAATGTATGGAACAGGTGTGCTCCACACAGTGTTGCCTGCTCTTGAAGCACAATAAAGACAATCCCTCAACAATCAGCATGGTCACTGGTTTGGCATGAGGTCACTCATATTGGCAAAGACCATGGCAGCTGATTTGCAGGCTGCCCACAGAGATGTGCTTCTCGTTCACAGTGCAGCTGCAAGGGCAAATGGAAGTATTGTTCTTGCCTGTTTCTGGTGGCTACTAAAGAGCCTGTCCTGAGATGCCACGAGAGATTGTATTGTCAAATTTCCAGTGAAGGAACAGCGTCTAAATGCAATATTTCACTATGTTCTCTCTAAGACCAAGGCTCAAGCGCCCAGGAGGACCAGTGCTTCAGTCTGCAGGGGTGGCATGGCCAGAGCAGCGTGTGCCCCATGCAGGGTGTCTGTGCAGCCTCCCTGTGTGATTCTGGTCCTATGCTTGAGAGGTACGTGTTTGTCCTGGCTAAATTCCTCGTTCTACTTCAGTGATATGCCCATTAGAAGGCTGTGGCAGAGCAAGGAATTTTAATCCAAATCTCTGAAGTTTTAAAGTAATCTTAATTAGATACCATTTAATTTACTAGGAATCACTTTTAACTTTTTATGCAGCATCACTTTCATGTGTGATTTTCCTTTCGTTCTTGCTCTGACATGAACAGGATGTGATAGGCTCAAAGTAACATCTGAGGCTATAGAAACACAAAGGATAATGTCTGAAAAATATTAAAGAAAAGGAGAAGAGGTTTAAAAGATTCAGCTGCAGTGAAACAGTATCTCATCTGCCTACATCATTCTTGGCCTCTGAAGCTTACCTGAGGTGAGAGTAGACATGATCAAAAGTAGCCCTTTCTTTGGTAGTCAGGACTTATTTCTGTGGCTGCTAAAAGCCTCCCCACATTAATGCCCTGGCACTGTCTTGGCCTTCCACTTTTCTGTGGCTTGGAGAGGACAGCTGCAGCAATTTCACTGAAATGTTCAAGATAATAAAATCAGTTTTGGAAGGAAATGTTAGACACTTTATCCTTCTGGGATTTTGTGTATATACAATAAAACTGAGTTCAATGTTCCTTACTGGCTGCTTAGATAATTGTCCTTCCAGAAGTCTCAGTTTGTCAAAGCACTTAAGCAAGTATTTAACTTTAAGTGCAGGATGAAGTAAGACCCAGTTGTCAGCTCCATGCTCTTCATTTCCCTCAGCTCAAATTATCTTCTCTGGTGCTCTGATCATATCTTCCACATGTATATTCTCAGTCCTCCGCAGCTTCTTATCTTGTCACCTATTTCACAGACCTTTCTCTTACCTTAAAAATGCCACCCAGTGCTTCCCCTCTACAGGGTTTTGCCTCAAACACAGGCAGACTCTTCCTCCTACTCGATACTGGCAAATTCCTTTGACCTGCAGCACCTTTCTCCATCCCCTTCCCTTGTCTGACCTCAGTGCTCCTTTTCTTCCTTTGTCTGGAGAAGTCCCTGCCCCCCATTCCACCAAGGACCTCTTTGGTGGTCCATTGCCATCTTTGCTAGCACTTTCCTGAATAATTTTCTGTCCTCATTGCTGTTGCTCATCTCATTGTCCTTTCTCATAGTTTATCTGAATGTACTATACAGTTTAAAACCTCCAGAAGAGCTGGTTTCACAAGGAATTTAATTCTTATATGACAGGGTCAGTACTCTTTGGGGCTGGTGAACTACTTGTCCTATCTAAGAGGCAGCAGAGGCTTAAGAGATTTGCATCCAAATTCGGCTGCAAGGATCAAGTATGAATCTGAACTTCAGCTGATTCAGATGGTTCATGCCCAGCTGTTGCATGAAAAACAAGTTTCAGAAAAGGAGACCCCACTGGAGAGAGAGCTAATACAGATGTAAAGGATTTATTTTGTATACATTTTAGTTGCATGGTAATGTCCATGGATGCTTTATATTAGAGTTAATTGGAAAGACTGATCAGTCTGTTAATGAAAGAAGATTATTTGCAGAATGAAGGGATAATAAAAGATATTAAAGCTTCGATACATCAGACATTTAAAAATTGCAGAAAATTTCACCCTTTTAGTCTCTTTTGGTCTTCACCTTTATTGTTCTCCCAATTTTAACATATTAAAAATAGTGAAAATTCCAGTGAATGGCCATTATTTTTTTTTTTTTTTTTTGACAGCTTTGATGCTAGAGGACAGAATTAGGTCCCTCATGAAGTTATACTGTTATTTACCAGCACTAAAATAGTAAATCAGTTCATTCTTTCATGATAGACTGTGTTTTAAGACATACAAAGCACTGCAATTTCACTATAATGCAACACTTTTTCTTTCCAACAAAGTTGATTTCAAGTAATCTTTATTTACCTGACTAGCTTTGTCATTGTTGTATTATTTGTTTTTCAGTAAGTGCTGCTGGGATTTACTGTGACCTGTTAACTATTACTTCCACTAATTACCTGTTTAAGTTCTATTTTTAACTTCAGATTTTAACATGACTGAACTGACAGGAGTCAAAAATAGATCTTTTTCTCTAGGGCTCAAGAACTGAAAAACATAAAATAAAATGCCTTGAACACTTGTTAGAAGCCTGGATTAAAATGAATTCTAAATTTCATAAATAAAGTAATTGTAGCAATTAACTTCATCTTTCTTAAGAGACATTAACTCTACAAGTAAATCTCTGAAAGTTCTTTGAAAGTGTTGCCCACAGCCATTTCCAGGCACAAGGTCTCAGCAGAGTTCTGTCCTACTTAGGTCCAAGCTGAGTGAGGCAGGATAATTTCCAGCTTACACCCATAGGAGTCTACATTTGATTTTGCTGGAAATATGCTATGGGAACAGGGGCCAAAAGCAGTTGTGGCATATAATAATTAGTAAAGACTTTCATAACCCTTTTCGTAGTCAGCTCTGACCGCATTTCCAGATGTGTCACTGCCAAGAGCAACTTATTTTATTTGTGAGAATGAATTCAAAGCCAGTAACAACCTACTCAGACAGTTTTAGGCGATGTTCAGGCTCATAAATTTGAGAAAGTCCCATTTACCAAGTGCCCAGTTTTACTTAAATATTTTTCAAATGCAGCCTTAGAGAATTAGGAAGATTGGGAGAGAGAAAAGAGTTGTCGTTTCTGCTTAAAACGTGAGTGAGAGATTTTTAATGATCATTAGTCTGTAGCTCCCATAGGGTATCTCTGTATTGCAGCAATGTGCTATAAATTGGCTAGGTTGGATAATTGAAGCCATGGTTGTGTGGAGTTCAATGTGGGTGACAAAAGCTGCTCAAAACCTGGTATTAAGTTGCTGAGCTCCCTGTGCCACTTCAGCTTGTAATAGGTACTAGAGCTGGCTGTTATAAAATGAGCTTGTGATTGTCTACCCTCCATTGTGGCACTGTGGCAGTCCCCAGGAAAAATCTGAAAGCTATGGGTCATATTCTTCACTCCAGAGAAACAGAGTGAACAAACAAACCCTGAAAGAACTGCAAAACCTGCTATTATAACTGAAGGAGTAGCTAAAAGGTTGTGTAGTGAAGGGAAGAAAAAAAAAAAAGAAAACCAAACACTGTGCTCTTGGTATTGCATCTATTACTCTCACACTAAAAAGACAGAGATATTTCAGTGGTAAGAATTTGACCAAGCATCGTGTTTACCCTTGCAGAGGCAGTAGGCAGAGGCACACGTTCACATTTGCTCCTCTTGCTTACTGAGCTGGTGAGTTCCAATGCAACTCTCATCCAGGAGCTGTGGAGCTGCAATGCAGATATCAGTATAACTATCTTCGATTTTACAGATCAGAAAACTGAAGTACAAAAAAAGGCAAAATGGATTACCCTTGATCTGATTTTCCCATAGTACTATCATTTATAAAGCTTGTGACTGGTCTTTATCCAGTTGGCTCTGATGCTTTTCTGCCCTTTTTGTGGGCCATATCTTTAATCACAGTCAATATGCTCTGGGGCAGAGCCTTGTTATATTTGTGTGGTGGCTAGATAAAACAACAAAGTGAGTGTGTAAGTACTAAAGTGCAACTTCTCATCACAATTACTTGGCAGTAGTGCCCTGAGCTCAGTTCACCCTGGAAGATGGTCTAAACCTTACTAGATTTATCACTGGTAAAGATGTAATTGCTGATCCCACTACAGATTTCTTCTGCTTTTAAATGATTACTTTGCTTAAAGGCACAAAGTGTCCCAGTACCTTCTATTAGAGTTGTAAATGCTGTTTTTTCACCCTAAGACCCAGTGGAATTTTGTCATAGACATTTGTGATGCCATTAGGTTCTGGGAAGCCATTCCGGCTCAGGGTATCTGTAACTGTCTCAAAAACTTGGTCTTAGTCACACTGCAAAGACAGTTTGTCTATTTCTTGTACAATTACAAATTTAATTCTCTGCAGTCTTCCAGTTTAGATTTTATCAAAAGGAATAGCAAATGAGAAGTTAGGTTCCTCTTACAGATAAAAATCAAGGACGTATGGTTTTTAAAAAAGGATATATGGATACAAATGTACATATTTATACAAACATGTTCTGATCACCTCAGATTTTCCCTTACTCTTGTGATCAAAATGTGCTAAGACACAGAGGATAGGGTAGTTTCTACACAGCCAGATCTGAACCTTATAAAAGACATCAGAAATATTTCCAGTTATTTCACCGAGCCTTGGACCACGTCTGTGTTGTTTGGTACACCTCAGTGAACAACTCAGACTAGCTTTAACTGTGTGTAAACCCCTTGTATGTAGTTAAAGATACAAATTATTTTCCTTTCCATTTTGAATGTGTACTACTTCCACTAAATGGGTAAGTAAATAAATAAACCTATGTGAAATAAGCTTAACAATACAAGAAAAGTACAACCAGGACAGTGAATTCATAGAGAGATGATTATATGGACAGGGAGGTCTGACAGTTGTTTTTGATTCAGTTCCCAGCAAAATCAATAGGAGATTCACTCAGTTTTCATGTGAACAGTGCTAGTCGCATTATGTAGCAGGTTCTAAGATCTTTAGCTAATACATAAGTAAATAATTCAGCTAGTCATTAAGTATGTTAGAGTTACACCAGCTACATTAGATGAGGATTCACTCCTGCAGCATCTGCCTGTATCATCAAATATTCAGACAGCTCAACAGTTTAGCCATTTGAATTTCAAAATCTCATAAAGATGAATCTCATAAAGTGCTCTGTTATCAGGTTGTAAACATGGTTTGTGTTTTTCTTGTGCTGCTTGTGTTTTCTGAGAGAGAGGATCGTTTTCTTAGTTTAATAAAGAACATCCAGCTCTATCTAACAATGCTACGAGTATTGAAATACCTCATTAATGATGGCTTTGTATTCAAAATGCGTTTTTGTGGATCATGGGGAGCATTAAAAAGCAGACATTTTCTTATCTGTATGTTCAGCAGCTTTCTAATCGCTCATGTGTATTTTAAATAGCATTGCAATTCCCTGTGTTGGTAGAGTGCTTTACAAACCACCAGGATTTAGATTTTCTTCCTAGTCTCTTAAACAAAAAAAAAAAATAAATGAAATGCAGCCAAAAAATTTGGAAGATTTGCACCCTTTTACGGGCAATAAGGAATATTTTTTTATTGCACGTTTTCCATCTTGTTAATAAAAGGTAAAAGTGTGCTTGTTTATATTGATGCTTCTCCTTTTATTTACTTTCTACCTTTAAATGTTGCTATTTTTCATATGCAATAGGAAAACATAAAAAGTATTAAAACAATGAGAAAAGATGTTGCATACTTGCTGGTGAAGCAGGTTGTGCTGCAAACTCCCGTTCACATTCTGTGGGAGAAGAGGGCTTTCCAGCTGTCTCGCCTTCTCAGCAAAGCCTGTAGAGCTCAGTGGCTCCTGTACCGCACAGTGCTGGAGATGTGCCGTGGCTGCTGACAGTTACATATGGAATGCTGGAAAGTGTCAAGGAAAATAGCTTTATAAGGAATCTAAACTCTTAATCACACCTGCAACACTTCGTATAAAGGTGGTCTAAGGTAGTGCACTCACAGTCGTGTAACTCAGCTTAGTATTTAATATCCATCACTTTCTTTTGGATGAAGAACATGGATGGAAAGGAAAGAGCATATAATAGATGCCATCTATATTCTCTCTCTTTCTTTTAAATCAAAATTTGTAACTATAATCCCCTGCCAGGCCCCTTTCAGGGGACAGGGTGGGATGGGAAGGTTGCATGGCTTGAAGACTGGTAGGCTGCTGAAGGTGCTAGAGATCAGATCTCACTTCTGCGCTAGATGATGACAAACCTTCCTTATCTTTTCAGTCATGAGAGAGCAACGGCTTCCAAGGGTCAGCAGTGGATTTATGGTAAACCAAAAGGGAGAAAAGACAAGGCGTTTCCTGCAGGAAGATGCTTCCAGTATGAGCTTCTCCCTCCAGTGCCAGCACAGGGTAAGCCTCTGCTAGAAAAGATAAAATCATAAAATTCCAGGCTCGAGAGGTCATCCAGTCCTCCTCCTCCAAATGGGATAATTGCACCAGTCCTGACAGCTGTCTGTCTAACCTGTCTTCAGAGATCTCAAGTGATGGAGACCTCTCTGCCTCTGGGCAATCTATTTCTTCCATATCCCTTTCTGTGAGATATTTGTCTTGACATGTATCTTGAGTGTTGTATGCACAACTACTCGACCTATTTGACATAGAAAAGAAAAAGATTATTCCTTCCCTCCTTTCGTAAAGAGCTCACAGTGTAGCACACCTGATCTTTTTCTATGTTTGATCTTTATTTTGCAATGCATTACGTGTACCGATAAGGTTATGAAAACAGAGTGCGAATCTACCAGCCAGCTCAAAAAGTGACATC
The DNA here is from genome assembly GCA_009806455.1 of Tetrax tetrax. Lineage (NCBI taxonomy): Eukaryota > Metazoa > Chordata > Aves > Otidiformes > Otididae > Tetrax > Tetrax tetrax. The sequence goes on along the minus strand of WHYT01017748.1, from coordinate 70,029 downwards.
CAAGGATGCTAAAAGGCCTTAGGGTTTGGAGAAGTTTGGACTTGAAGTTAGATGATAAGTTTTGCTTCAGGCCCAGCTGTTGCTAAAATCTATTCTGGTCTGCACAGTAGTTTTAACAAGCTGGATCGATGAGCTGCCAGCCATGCTTTGCTGGGCACAGGCAGAAACTTGTTTCCCATGCTGAATAGGAAGTACAGATGTAGCTAAAGACAAACTGCATGGAAACACTGATGTCCAGGGACCCTGGATGTACAAGCAGATCATTTTGGGGCTAGGCACCTCCCCAAATTCCAAGAAATATTTGGTAATTGGCATGCGCACGTGCCCTCCTTGAGGCACAAAGTTACTGCATCAGGGCCAACCTCACTTCGAAATACCGGAAGAATGCTACAAAACACCCCCTCCAAAGCCAAGAAACACTCTTGGGAAGTGATGTTGGCGTCTTGGGACTGCACTGTGGTGCTGGACAGTTAGTCCCAGCTCTTGCCACTTGGGTATGAATGCAAAATATGGAAACATATTGTCTGCTGTCACATCTCGTCTGCGAAGCAGATGTTTCTTTTGGGGAATTATTCATGCTAAAGATCACACTTCAAAGTAAACACTAATTGTCATTTGTTCCCTTTAAAAAAAAATGAAAGCTGGAAATCAAATTAATGAGTATGTTTCCTCCAGAGAACAGATAGAACAGGGAATATGATCCTTTTGGCATATTTGTAGCAAATATTTTCAGGCAAACATATTAATTCCATGCTATTTTCATGTGGTTTAGATAAGGGGGATATAAATGACAGTAAGTGGAATAAGGAGAACAGTGCAGGAAAAAGAGTACAGAGGGGCTGAAATGAGAAGAGTGTAGGATTTAGGGGGGAAACACCTTTGGGCAACAGAGACAGCATACTGAAGGGAAAAATAGCCCATAAATTTGCGAAACTGCAAGATTTTGCATAACTAAACAAAGGCCAGTAGGTATTATTAAAGGTAATATGGGTAAACGTGATGCTGAGGGACTTGACGCCACAGCCTGCGTTAGCCTCGTAAACCCGGTTCTGCATCCAACACGTCTGGGTTCAGGCAGGCTGGGAAGTCTGTGAGAAGAGAGACCAAAATGCATTAGGCTTTCTGATGGGCCACTGCTTTGCAGCCTCCTGGTTAAGACTTAATTTCAGTGAGCTCATGTGACTTCACAGAAGACAAAAGCAGTTACATTTCAAATTACTACATGATTTATCCCCAGAACAATTCTCAACTACTTTGGGTCAAATACAGGATGAATGCCAGCCTCTAAGTGTTTGTGAATAACCTGGAAAATCAAAGTCCTGTGTGAAATGATTCTTGGACTCAAAGACTGTTTTTCTACTAATAGATTAAATGGTGCCAAGGAGTGTTCCCAGCCACCAGACCCGAGCGCTCTGCATTCCTGCGTTGCTAGGGTGGGCCTCTCGGCCGGTCTGCCGTAGAGATGCAGAATCCCCTTTTGAGTGTTTTGGATCCCACAACAGCGTATCTATCTAGAAATCTTCCACATGAAATATTTTGCACTCACTGACCATGATTTTCAACAAAACTATTTCATCAGGTGAATTTCTGACCTTTCCTAGCTGACCATATGTAGTATTTCAGAATGTGAAAAGTACCCATCTTGCATTTACATCGGCCACATAAAGACTGCCGTATGGACCTATTTTCCCATTTACTGTCATTGAAATTTAGGAAAGTATTTTGAAAAATGATAAATATTGTGATTCTTAATTTTCTTGGAAATGTCTCGGATCATTAATCAATGATCCTTTTTTCCTTGTACTGAAGATTATTTAAAAACCTATGAGGGTGTTCTGGAGTCAGGCTTCATCAAGTCTTTTAATCATCAGTTCAGAAGCTTGTACCTAGAACTAGTGCAATTACTGTTATGAACTTTGAAAAGGGTACTTCAATGCTATAGCCTTCATTAGGTTGTGATAAATAATGTTCACTGCAAGTTTGTATCCCAAGGATGATGTTGCTTTGGCTTGACTAGCTTGAGTAAAAATCCTGTGTTGGAGTTTTCAGGATGAGTATCTTGGAAGGCAGGAAGGAAATGTGAAGTTATTTAGATTTATTTATTTATTTGTTATTATTAAAGGTGACAATTCAAGACATGTCTGTGCTAGTTCTATTTCTTAGTTCCTAAAAGCAACTCCTCTTCCTGAGCTGATTTGGGATTTATGAGTATGGTCTATAAATCGTTACATGACATAGTGCTGGATAATTAAACAGCTCCTTTGCCCAGAGCTTCTTCATTCTTCGATTAAGCAGATGTTGTTTCATCTTTTTGCTGATTTCAGGTATTCCACGGTAACATATCATATGTATTAACATTACTCAGATTTTTAATATGTTGGTACCTTCCTAACTGAGATCAAAGCTCCGTGCTCCATTGTATAAGGCTCTGTGCAGGCAATTAGCACAGTGGAGGGTGCCTCTCACAGCGTAACCTGGGATCCCAAATGAGTGTCAATCAGTGTCTCCACTGGGCCCAGAGGAGCAACAGCAGTTCACGTTGGCTGACATTTCAGTTGCAGATGTCAGACTCGATGCCATGATTTACATACCAATAGCTGCGAGTGAGAGGATGAAGTTACAGGAGGAGCAGAAATGAACAGGGATGCAGCAGTCAGAGTGCCTTTTGCCTTTCTGCAGCGGCTGACAATGGCAATCTGAGTTGTTCATCTCCATCCTGGCCCCTTAACAACAGCATTCACCTGAACATGCCGGTGATGATATCTCATAGCATTTTGAGTATGATAGCAGGGCAACTAGAATCTCTTCCATATTTACTTTCTGTGTTATCAGAGACACCAAGCAAATACCAAAAGGCAGAGGAGCTGAATAAAACAAAGTACCAGGTTAAATGATGTAGATTCCTTGTCAGCTTAGAAAGATCTTCATGCATCATGTTTTTGTGCTCTTTATTATCACGGTACTTTATTAAGGGAGGTGTATGCCTGCACAGAGATACAGCAAGCAGGTGCACTCCCCGAGGTAAAGCCCTCCCACCCTGCCCTACTTGGGGTCTCTCATGGCTGTGCTGGATGCTGCTTCCCAGGGCAGTGTGTCAAGCAGCTGCTAAAAGCCTGTGAGCAGAAAGAAGACTATTACAAACATCAGGAAGTGATAGCCAGGGTATTCTGAGGATGTGTTTGTGTTAGCCAAGCAAGATAGCCTGACTCCATCATTGGTCTTCGATCAAACACTGATTTCCAAAGGTCTGTGCTTCCTTATACAAATATTTCCATTTAGTTATGTGCTTCGGGATAAATTTCATACAATGTTGATATTTTTGGACTTGCAGATTTTTTATTTATCCCTGCTAGGAAGTATTCATTGTTCCTATCCCTAATTTATGTTATACATATTTATACTTATTCCTAGTATATTCATAATGGGAATAAAATTCATACTTATTCCCAGCTGGGAAAATGTCCATGAACTGCTTGTTCAGTGGATAAACAGGTATTGTAGTACATGGTCCATATTTTGGATTTTTATATACTGATCCAGCTCCTCAGTTGTTTCAAATTAATGTACCTCTTTGAAAGTGACTGAAGGAGATGTGCCAAATTCAGAGCCTGGCTGAGAGTCTGGCTTATTGTCTGGAGACGTTGAATTTTCCAAGGCTGGCATTTTACCCTTCATTGATGCAGAAGAAATTACTGCCTTAGAAGGTCTCTCTCCCTTTCACAAAAGGCAATTTTTTAATATTATTGCATAACATGCTCTTCTTTCCATTGCATGGCCCTCATTTTGTTCACCATTATTTTTAATGGACCAATTTTCTCTCTTGCGTTTTATCCACTGAGTCCCTATTATCATCATCATCATCAAAGTGTTTGTGGGCTACCAGGGTTTGATATGTCATTTCACCGACTTAATTATGTCTGTGGCTTGTTTTGGGCCTGTTTATTTTTATACATCTCCAAATCCTCCTCTTGCCAAATTGCTTACATACATATCTGTTTGTTCATTGTCTGTATGACACTTGGCAATTGTGCCCCTTCGTACTTTGCACTTGTTCCAGAGGGGTGTTTTAGTCTGATCAAATTTTACAACTTCATCGAGTAAATACAGGCAGACAAGTAAGAGGAAAGGGTCCTCCCATCTGCAGGCAAGGGGATGTTCTGGGCATGGAGAATGGGGACAAGGTACAGAGATACAAACCCATTTAACTTCATTAGCACTGGTGGATGTTACACAGGTTTAAATATTCTGCTTTTGTTTTCTGAGCATCAGGACCAGCTTTTTAAACATGGGCAAAGGATTAAAAAAAAAAAAAAAGAGAGAGAGAGTCTCTGAGACCCCTGAGCTAAGGGGACTTTTTGTTATTTTCTGCTGCTGTAAAACTGTTCCTTACACAAGCTGTTATCGTTTTCTGCCTGATACAGTGCTCTAGGAAGAGTCCTCACTTGAAGCTTTCCACCTCGGAGGATGATGCGGATCCCCAGGGAGATGGCAGGAGTCTCTCTGAGCTGCCTGCAAACAGCCGCACTGGATCCTGCGCATCCTGCTCTGCTGCCACCAGGCCATTGCGCTTCCCCGTGCCCCCCATGCTGTCAGTGGGCTGGGGGTTTCCTCCCATCCCCTAGCACGCCCATCTTTTATTAAAACAGATGAAGAAATCTCTCTCGTGCTGTCTCGCCTTGCCTACCTGTTGGGAGAACATCTGCTGTGGCCACAAAACCAGCGCAGTCATTCCAAGCAGGTGGCCTGCCTGTGTTTTGCTCACGTTTAGCAAGGCTTTTGTTGGACACTCCCTCCATGTCCTCGCTGCCACATCCCTGGCCCATAATGTCATCTGTCTGCTTCTGCTCATGTTATCTCTTCTTCTTGTGCACATTTGGTACTCTCCTGTGCTTCCAAGTGCTTCCCACTCTGCATCTTCTGAACAGAGCACTAAAAAGTGCAACCTGCTGAGAGCCTGTAATATTTCAGCTTGGAGTAGAGGCGTAGATAAAGGTAATTACAGCCTTGGCTTTTCCTCATAAATTAATAAATAAGTACTTGACTATTTTTTTGTAGAGAGCTGCAGAAGAGGATGACAGGAACGATACAACAGCAGGAGTGAAGTTTTGGCTCAGCAGCGCTCTGTGGCGCAGCCTCCCTCGGCTTCCCAGCCTCTGCCGGAGGCTGGTATGGGGTGCTGAGCAATGTCAGGGGACAGCTGGCACCACTCCCCTCGCCTGGCACAGCCACAGGCACTTTTGGGCACTGGGGACAGCATACAGTTGTGCCCCCAACAAGCGAGTTGGCTCCTGGGGCAAGAATGCCAACTCCTGTGCTGGCCTCGTGCTGTGTCTGGCTCTCACTGCGGAATCACATCAGCTAACGCTGTGCAGATCTGCACTTGGAGTGTATTTAAAAAACAGGTGATGGCAGCTACCAACATACTAATGTCAAAGGAGACAAAGACATCCCACAAGAGCAGAGATACTGGTATCACATGCACCAGAGTTCTGGCAGGATGCTGATGGTTCGTATGCGCTTTTTCTTCCAAAAACGCACAGGCATGGGTAGATGTAGATTAGTTAAACGTCACTGGCACTGTACTTAGAAATCTATTGCTACAGTTTCATCATATTTTTCCAGTCAGCTCTCCATAACCGTTGCCCTTTATGCTGTATCTTATCCAGAATATTTGACTTCTCATCCCTCACCAGCACCTCAGGAGCTGGTCTCTCTCTCCCCATTCCTCCAGCAAACCTGGGACAGCCACGCAGGACCAAGAAAGCTCTTGCAGCTGTTAGTTTTTCAGAGAACTTCAGCCCAGATTTGCATTTTGCTGACTGGCCTGCAGTTACTTTAGCAGGATGACATACAGTTACTTTAGCAGGATGTAACTGCAGTTACTTTAGCAGGATGACGTACACCCGTGCATACACACGCTGTAGTTTTGTGAGTTTCTTGGATCTGTTATAATCAAGAGTCCATAAATAACTGCTTCTAATGCACTTGACTCAAGAAAGTAATTGCTGTTTAAATGGATAATTTATTGTGTGCTAATTAAATGCCCAATAGGTGAGAACGTTTTAATGAAAAGTAACTTAACTCAATAAGCAGGTTTTAAATAATTATTCATTGCCTGAAATTCATCTGATGCAGGCGTCCTGTAAAGACAAGCTCTAATTGATGTTTTAAAATATATTTATTGTGGATAAATAGCTATTTTATCGTGTATATCTTTTCCCCTGTCTTTCACGTGCAGGGCTTCCCAGCTGGAGGCCCTGTTCTGGTTTATTTTAGTCTATTCTTCCCTACTTTTGAAACTCCTCTCATTCGTGCTGGAATATTCTCAGTTACAGCAGCACAAAGCACAATATGAGCAAACAGATGCAGCAGCTGCTGGCTTCTACAGAAGAAAAAGTTCTAGGTTTTAACTTCAGTTGACAAATTAGCTTTAGATTTTGTGATAATATTGGGTGCAAAGCCAACAGAAGTCTGGTTTCTTACACAGTCAGACATTGCCCCCTGTGATACAGGCAGATCTGGGAACCCCTACAACAAAGCATGTCTCAACTGAGAAGTGTGCAAGGTGCCAGCCTTGGAGTAAGATGAGTACACAGAAAAAATTACAAACTGGAATGTCCATTGTTAATAAATTTCATTTGCAGTGAAGGAATCTGAAGAACGGGAGCTGGAAAGTGGATGTGCTTCAGGCAATGCAGCAGTGTGCCAACTGTGTTTGGATCAAATATCCTGAAGGAAGTTTGAATTGGGAACAAGTAGTATCAGATTTAAGGACTGGGGGAGTAGACAGCTGATTTTCTTTCTTGGCAAAAATATTATGAGAAAGCCTGTGTTGACCATCCTTAGCATTCACTTGCTGTTCATCTTTACACATCTTCATTTCACTTGATCCTCTGGTTTCCTTTGCCATCACCGGGCAATGACTCTTCTTGTTTAATTTTTTTTTGTGAACTTAAAGAATGATCTTCTGTGACTAAAATGAGTAATGGACAGGGAGTGGGGCTGTCAGTAGCTCTGATGGGGTAAGGGTAGCCATTAAAAAGGCACTAAAGATCCCTGGACCTCTTTTTGTTCTCCATCTATAAGATGGAGTTAACCATGCACGTTTCCTTAATGAATACCGTTTGGTATTTCCTGATGAAAAATCCTATACTTGTTATAAGTGTTCACCATGTTTGTCACTCTGGTGCTGATCTAGGAATTTCTGGAGTACTCCCACGTGTTGAGAATCACACTTATCCTGAGGAGGAGTTATTAAATTCTAGTGCTGAACTGGGCTGGTTTGATACTGATGTATTTTTCTAGGACAATGCCTCAGATAAATCTTATATAAGAAAATGAATTGCGTTTATAGCTAGAAGAACCATAGGATCATATGATCTTACCTGTTTCATGCCAGCACTCCTGCATTTAGTGAAGCTTCTTGTGCTTGATTATGTTATGGTTTCCGGTAAGACATTACATTTTCCTGTTTGTCATTTGTACCAATGGTTAATCACCTTTGTCTTTTGTAAAAATTTTTGTTTTGTTTCTTGGTGTTTTCTCTTTTGCAGGAAAAAACGTTTTTTTTTTTTTTTTGAGAGGGGATGGGGTGCAGTAGGGGTGGTGGGTGGTAGAGTCTTTCAAGTCTAGCAACTCATCAGTCTTACAACTCCTTCTTGGTTTCTGTTGCTGAAAGGAGATACCAATAATGATTTAATTAAGAAATTTGCTGAGGTAATTCATTAGGGATTTGATCTAATTAAGACGGTGCTTATTCAGTGAAGAAGCAAGTGCTTTAACAGCGTTAACTATCCCAGCAAAACATACAGCTTGACTTTTGAATAGTCACTACTAAATGGAAAGAAGAAATGGTGACGTGTCAACAGAGCAAGCTTGAATGCTGCTATCATAATCTGGTCATAGTCATACGTCTTAATAAAATTTGAATCTACTTGTGGACTTCAAAGGCTGTATTCAGAAGGTCCACTTTCAGTCCAAGTTTTATTAACCAATGGAGAAACTTCTGAAGATCTCACAATAATAGTCCAGCAGGTCCAACAAAGACACCTTAAGGCAAGAAAGATGAAACAGTGGGCAAAAGCTGACACTCAGACCACTGGATGTAGTCTGAATTGTCAGAGAAAAGAAAACAATAAGGCCAGTTTTGAAGAGACAGCCGATATCTTTTATGCAACCAGCTAATAGACCTTGGAAAAAATGGACATGCTTTCAAATATAGGAGTACTTCTGTAGCACTGGCAAAGACAAAAATAAACTTCAAGTTTAGCCCAACCTGTGAACAAATTACCCTAGTGTTTAACTTTGACTTACGATAATCACCTAGACAATTAGACAGAGAAAAGGTTAACTCCTTAGCCAGAAGAGGAGCATCTGGGGATGCCAAGGAAGGGTCATAAGCTAATGAGCCCCTGCAGGCCAGGGAGAGGGAGGGGGAAGCTTGCGGAGAGCTCTTGGGAAAAGGCAGGTGGGAAAGCTCGACTGCCAGTCCACTGTCTCTCCTGCCTCCGTGGGTTTTAGTGCCTGGGAGAATGCTGAATTTCAGTTCCTAGGTATTTGATTAGTTTCCTTTGGGGAGAATGGTAGATTAGGACTCAGATAATTAATCAGCAGACCTTCAGCTAATTGTAATCAAGAAAGCAACAAACCAGTCGCCAAAAACCATAATGGAGATTGATTAATTCAGAAACGTCTCATCACAGAATATGAAGAACAATTTTTCCCCTACTCTCAGCTGCAGATTCCTTCTTTGACACTTAGGGAAGAAGCTGTAAACTTGTCTGAATTACAAGCAAAACTCTCTGCCTCCCCTCAAAATGGAAAAAAAAAAAAAGTAATTTTTAATGCTTATATATTATATAACATATTAGCACATATCATTTAAAAGAACATTAGCAACTTGACTTATTTCCTTAGTTTGGAGATGGTGCATAAAAAGTGAAAATGCCACTACTGCAGTTTTCTTCTTAGGTAAAGCAGATTTGTGTCCAGAGTGCCTGTGCTCAGTTCAGTTCTTCAAGACTGCTGGTGCACTGGAGAAGCAAATGGAGCTTGCTGGTAAGGGGATTTCTTTGCTTTTCACTGAAGGCCAATGCAAAAGGTTCTTGGGTAGTGTGGCCAAGCAGACAAATAAGGGAGGCACATAAGGAGCCCGGTGAGCTTTAGTCCCAACTTCATTCATGTGCCCTGGCTGCAGCAGAGCAAAGGCAGTTTGCATCGCTCCTTTATTCAGTGCTGATCTGGGTAAGCAGGCAAAGCTGCTCTCACTCCTGTTCCTTTTGCACAGCAGAGATCTGTTAATGCAGGTGGTCAGTGTGTGTATCCACTCTACTCTTGATTTACACATCTCTGAAATATCCTTTAAATGTAGAGGAAATAAAAAAACTTGTGGGGCATGAAAAGTCCAGTTTGACAGCTGAAAGCCACCCTATTTATCCTCTCGCATAAAGGTATTAATTAGAAAAAGTCTGATGAGTTTTATTTGCAGAGTCTTTTAGAGTCTCATACCTGGAGTAGAAGGTTAATGGATCTGGGAAGGAACCCCCTTCTAAGGAGAATGTTCATGGAAATGACCCAGCTACAAGGCACAGAGAAGTTTTATTGCGCTACTAAACCTATGAAACACATAACATCCTAGTATATGATGTGTTATAATGGGATCAACTATTTACACACTTTTTTTTTAGACCACTTCCATGTATAGCAAAAGATTTTGCACTTGCTGGTAAAGATTTCTTCATCGCCCTCCAAAGAAAAGGATTTTTTTTTTTTTTCCCTTTAAATTGTCTGATGGCTCAGGGTTGGTTGCCTCTAATGGTACTGCAGAAAGGAAAGAATTGGCAGCTTTTCTGGATATTGTAAGTACAAGTATACATTCAGAAACGATCCACACAAAAGACTTTCAATTGTAATTCACTTTTCACCTTTGCTGTGAATCTACCTCAAGAATTTTCTGTAAGAGCTGTGTACCTCACATGAGTACATACATGTATCTTGGTCCAAGGAAAGGGCTATAATTCTTCCCTAAGCACCCTTTGATTCCTTTGGAAATTACAAGCCTAAGTGTTTTTTCTTCAGCAGGAGAGCTGGCTCTGGGTGACTGCACTGACAATGGCTCAGTATAGTGATGGGCTTTGGGGACCCATTCCCAGTGGAGGGGACGGGTGACCACCTGGGGCTGGACACCCCTTGCATGGTGACCATCCTCAGGACATGCCTGCATTTGCTGACCCAAGTGTCTTCCAGCTCTCCAACGTGACTTCAGATGGCACTAATGGCGATGCCATCACTGCGCCTGAGCTCCTTAGCTGTCTTATGGCTGCGGCCGGGCTTCTTAGCCCATGCGTTAAGATCCTTGCGTAAACGTTCCTCGTGCATTGCGAGAGAGAATAATAACTGTGAGTCTTACAGAAATAAACCTAAAATTGAAGCTTGCTGCTTTCTTTTCAGCGTGCTTTTGGATTTAAATTTTGTGGCACGGAATCACCAGAGAGGGGAAAACCACTGTTCCTGTCCACGAATGTGACGTGTTTGTCCCAGCCTGCCATTTCCAGGTGCGGGTCTGTGGAGCTGAGGGAAGGACTCCAGCCACCGCAGCACCTCCGGACAGGAGTACCACGAGCCGTATGGAACTGAACAGCAAGGAGAAGATGGCCGTATATTTAGCATGGAAGCTCTGGCTTTGTGGTAAGTCAGATCTCTTATTGTTTTATCATATTTTTTTGAGCTTCGTATTTAATTCAGGTCAAATCTAAACTACTGAACAGAACTGTTATGCAGCACACATCAGATAAATGAAGTGTGGGTTTAGCATAGCTCTGACCTAGTTCCTTCATGCAGTGTTTTCTAAAAGCAAAAATTGAAATCTCTTATCTGAACAATAAATGAGTCTTTGTTCCCCTGCCTATTGCGGCATTTTGCATATATTTGGTTTCACAAACTGATGAAATTTACCATTCTGAATCTTTCAGGGGTTATCATAAAGGCTTGTCCTTGCTTGTAACCCAACCCGATAGTGTACTGGAGAAAAAAATGTCTGCCATCAGAGGTAAGCAGAGCAATCTTGACACATCAGATGGTAGACAGATAGGGCTAGAGTAGAGTAGATAAAAACTAAAAAAAAAAAAAAGTTAAAAATAGCTAGATCTTTTTAAAAAGTGAAAAAATAAAAAGAGAAGATATTGTCAGGAAAGAAGAGGCAAACCAATGAAAGAAAAGTCAAGGTGTCTGAATGACTCACAAAATATGGACATGCTTTTCTAATCCTTCTGAAATAAATACATATTTATATATATATATATAAGATTGTGAGTCTGAGAGAGAAAGAGAAAAAAGGTTGTTAAAATTTCTTTATTTGATAATTTAAATTTCAATTTACATACTTTTAAAAAATAGATTCACTCTGAATTATTAAAAAAATCCATAAAATAGCTGTGGGAATTTTTCAAGTTTGTAATCAAACATTTTTTAGTAATCAATTTTTATTATGTTTGATTTTAGAATCCTGCCAGGTTCTGATTATTATAATTAAAATGGGAAAAGTGAATGTAAAATGAAGATGATGAAAACCAAAACAGAATGTTCTGCATTCAACCCCCACTTGAGCTATCGAGAAAATTATTGTTTAATTAAACCCCCGATTTTAGAGAAATAGCTGGGTTTTGTTATAAAAAGATTGTGACAAATGGTCAAATAGCTGTATTAATAAGTGCTACAAGGCAATTATAAGGGAAATTTCACCAAGAGAGCTAGGCGCTGCTGTCACTGCCTTGGCAGGGAAAATGCTAATATCCTAATGGCTTGATTTAAGAAGCGCCATGCAATTTGTAACACTTCAAGTATGTCCAGTGATTGCACTTACAGGGAATATAAATGGGAGCTGGAATGAAGTGCTGAGATCAGTGAAGGGGGTGAGGATTCAGTCATTCCCATTAGGTGAGTCACTGGGATTCTGCACTCATTGCAGAAATATCTGTTTCTTTGCAGGACGCCAGTTAATACTTTCTGAAGTTTCAATTCTATGCCTTCTGCTTGGCCAGGCTCTTTCCTGTCTTTTTTCCTCTTCTTGCCACTTTCCTCCATTCCTGTTTTGTATTCCCTGCTTCTTCATGACACCCTTGAAAACATAACACTTGTTGCTTCTGTGTATCAAGCACTCAAAACTGAAACCAGACCACGGTTCATCTCTTTTATCCATTATTTAGCAGGGCAGGCTTTTGAAAGCAGTGCTCACTGTTAGACACAAAGACTGCTGGATACCTCGTCAGACAGCATCGTTCAGACATGTACCAGCTCAGGAGTGCTATGGTGGTGGAATAGTTATTTCACAAGTAAAAGAGAGAAAAGCAAGTTGTTGAGAGCGTAAAGCCCATAACTCTGCTTTGGGTCTGTGCTCTGCGGCTTGCACTAACTGTTGTCTGCAGGAGTGGCTGGTTGCTTTTTCTTTAAAAACTGAAGAGAGAAAGAAACAAGAGAACTTTATTAAAGACAATGTCATTACTTGAGTCAGTCATGCAAGGTTATTTCTATGGCACAAGTCAACTTCATCCAGATTTACCTGCTTCCTTAAAACTTTAGGTAAAGGGGACAGTCAATAAGTAGCTCATAAGAAGTGGCTGCTTGTGCTAGTTTAGACTGAGATCGGCACTTACAAAGCTGTGGTCTCAGGAGGAAGTTCAGAGCCCTACCTTGGGTGGTACACCTTGATTCCTGGTTCTCTCTTGTTCCCAGAAACAGCACCAAAATCTGTCTGTGGCCACGTCCCTTATTCCTAACCACTAGTTCCATCACCTGGTGTCATGGATGATAACAGAGCTTGGAGGTGAGTTTTCCAAAACTTCACCCTTTCCTGAGTTTTCTTCATCATCTACAGAGCTATAAAAACTCCACCCCACCAACAGCAACCAGAGGGACAAAGTGTTTCCTGTGAGGGTTTCATCGTTTGAAAGGTTGAACAACTGTCTCTAACTCCTCACTTTACCAAGGTGCTCTTGGAGTATGCTGATCTTATTCCTTCTCATTTTGAATATGGAAAAACTCCACAGAGAATATACAATTTCCCAAGCAGTCTCTTCATATCTAGTTTTATTTGAACCTAAATTTGAGTAGAAGCTAGGTTGTCTTAACTACTTTTCCTTGGCTCCCTCCTCATCCTTCCTTCTGTAACTTGGAGGCACGCCTAACTTGGATATGGAGGGGAAAAAAAAGAATAAAAGCAGACTGGGAGACTACTTCATTGAGATTCTGCTTTGGCTTCCAGCATTTGTGGCTAATACTTAGAAATTAGTCAAGTTGGATTTTTACACTTCATGTGTGATTATGCTGGGCATAATTCTGCTGTCACTCACGCAAAAATAAATACTGAAACTAATGGAGTTATATGAAAATAAAACTGATGTAAATGAGAAAAGAATCAGCCCCCCTACGGATATGAGATCAGATTACTACCACACTCTTATTTACACTAAAACTCCTTTGTACCACACTCTGACAGCCAAAAGTGGTTTTAAATTGGTAGAACAGTGATATCGACTTATTTTAAGATGCTTTTATGCTCCCAGAACAGTGGTAAAGGCTTTAGTGTAAGTGCAAATAGATTTCCCCGTTAACAGACACAAACCATTGTGAGGAAAGCAGGGAGGCATGGCGGCGGCTGGCCCGCGGCTGGGCGCATCGCTTCCAACACCACTGCTGCCTTAGACCAAGCGCCTGTACGAGGGCTGGGCACCACCCAGCGTGAGGTGAAACGGCAGTAATTTCGCTTTCGCCAACTCCCAGTGATGGTCTTGATATTGGCCACTGTGGGAATTGCTAATTGAGGGATGCTTAGTTTGGTCATCTGATTTCAGCCTTGCACAAGTAGAGAGGTGCCAGATTGTCTCTGGGAAGGCTAATTCAGGTAGATCACATTTCTTTTCTGTGTTTGCGAAGAAGTGCACGGCAGGAGGCAGAACATTTCCTTCTCGTGCTGGATATTGGAGTGGGTCCAGTTCATATTGGATGAAATGATAGTGAAACATCTTCCCTCTTCTCAAGTAGGGAACAGTGTCTTGTGTGAGTCTATATCCATCTTGCATCGTTCACTGCAAGGCAGGAGGGATATTGTGTGGCTGGACTGAATCTAAAGCACAGAATCAAGGTACCAAAACAGATTTGCTGCATTCATTAGAGGAAGACATCCATCAGCTGTTGGCCAACAAGGTTTGCTGTGTGTCCAGGTCTGCTCAGAGCCAGTTGAGAGCAAAGGCAAAGGAGGGACGAGGCTCTCGCTGGAGCACTGGGGGGGTCTCAGCTGGAACAAGCAGCTGCTCCACAGTTATTCTTGTGATTCTTCTTGGCAAGAGGTGATATAATCAGATTTCTTTTAAAATTGCCCAAATCCTTCTTTGCTTTGATTCTGTGTATAAACTATGTAACTCTTGGATGACATGTACTGCTATGATGAGTCTTGAAATGTAATGGTAAAATGAAATGTCAGATGAGGAAGCTGTAAATCCTGCCTTCTTAGAAGTGTCTGAATGAAGATCTGAAACAGCTCCTTGTCTCGTTGAGCCAAGTTAGATGATAGTAATGGTCTTTTCCAATCAGGCAATAACACTGATGTTTTGTATGCGGTGTATTGGGACCCCATCCTCGACCTGAATGCAAGATAAGGGGGATGAAATGGTTTAAGATGCCTGGTTGTTTACCTGTTGCCTTAAGGAGCCTTTCTAACTCTGAGAGATCACTGGGGTAGATAATTAAGATGCATACATCATGAGCTGGGAAATATGATACAGCTTCTCATGACTTATTTGTACAGGCAGAGCGACTGTTCCTGTACGACTTCAGTAAAGCATCTAATAAGCATTGTCATTTTAAGCACTGCTCATCAAAATTGCTTAACTTTGAGACAAGCACAAAATCAAACTTGGATAAATACATGTGACTCTCTAAATGCTTGAAGAGTAATTAGCTGTAGTAGTGTAACGAACTCTTTACATAGTATGTAGAAAAAGCATCTTGTTTACACACTGAGTTCAGCATTAAGAGCTATGCTGTAATTTGTTATTTGAAAACGCAGTACTGCATGCCTCTGATTTTATAATCTGTTGACTCAAATCACAGACTGTCAAGTACAGTTCAAGATTATCCATGTTTGCATGTCAGATTATATTTTTTAGGAAAGACATCTTCTGTTTATTCTTAACTCCACTGATGATTTTCCCAGGTTTCTGCCATATGCTGTGTGTCACAGGTGAGTATTTTGCTGTCTTAAAATTTGACAACTCTGTATCCAGTTTAATAGTTCTGTCATCTCAGCATTGCTATTAGCACTGAATTACAACAGTGGATATTTGAGCACCAGATTATGGCATCAAATATTTGTTACAACAACAAATAGCAAGGGCAGACATTTTGAGAAGAGTCAGTAATACTCTAAAAACATCAGTCAGCCAACAAAGGCATAAAGACTGATTTAGTGACTAATTAAACAAAGTTTGCTGAATGTTTATGTCTGCCTAGCGAAACTGCAGTTTTATGCATCTATTTCTCTGTGGGCTTTATGTATAATTCATACACACTGACAAAACTTGGTTGAAAAAGGTATACAGACAATATATTTAATGAGCCATTTTAACAGTTTGAAGATTAAAAACAGAGGAGAATTTGTAAACCTGTATTCAGAAAGGATGCAGATATGTTCTTGTGCATAAATTACACATTAGCTGGTTCTCCACTGTAGTTTATGCAAAATAGAGGCAATATGTAGTGCTGTGCAATGTTAATATGAATCAGCTCTTTGAAACAACACTCAGGTCCTGCTGAACGGAAGCACCCACCTTGGATTCAGAGACACAGGAAAAATAAGTGGATGGCTAGGTAAGTACTGTGAAAAACACAGCCTTTTATACTTTGAAGTCAAATACATGCTGCGTAATGATAGCAGTCATTTAGTTTTACCACTTTCCTGTTATAATATCACCAGCCCATCAAAGCAGTGAAATTTAAATCCACTTAAAAACAGAGACTATTTATGTGCCTGAAATTACACCTCTTATTGGATTAGAACCACAATTCCAAAAATGAACATGATTTGAACAATAATCACTAGTTCCTTATTATTGCAAAGGCAGCCTTGTTTCTCTGTTTATTTGCTTCCAACATTTTTTTCCCTTTTCTTTTTTATAAATATTTCTCTTTTAACATCTCTCCAGTACTTGAAATAAGACTAATCCAAAACCAGTAAGGAAAACAGTTTCAATCAGCAGGTGGGAATTTATGTTCCTTTATGTGTGTAAACATTGTAACCCAAACCCAAGCATCGGATGCCAGTATTCATTCTGTTTATTTTCACACTGTGATCTTTAACCAGTTCTTAGAGTTTAACTTACGTGAGTGAACATTTTTCTAATGGAAGCAGTTCTTCTGTCTAATGTGTTCCAGTTGTTAACTTTGCCTTTCCTTGGAAAGATTTATCTGCTCACAGGCTTCTAGGTGATGTCCAGCCTCTCCTTTCATGGGAATGTAGTGCTGATTAGAAAACTTACAGCAAATGGCAAAATCTTGCACGTGATCTTTGTCTAATCAACTTCAACAAGGCTCTTCCCTAACTTCGCAAATGAAATCTAAATATTAGTTCACTCTCTAAGTTTTCAGGTCATACTCAGCATTGCAGCGCGCTTTATGCAGATCGTAACGACCACGATATAACATGGAAATGGAGAAGGGAAGAAAGAAGGACCAGCGAGCAGAAATCAGTGTTCGGCGTTCCTGCAGTCTCCTCTCTTCTGGGCAGATTTGGTAGGCGAGTGATGAGGTTATTAACCTCAAAATTCAATCTGCAGCCAATTGACATTTCATGTGAGTCAGAGCTGGAGCTGGCAGCACAGTGGGACAATATATTTGCAATTAGCAAATATTTTAATGTGCACTGGCGTGTCCTTCAGTCAGATGCTCTCCCAGCCTTTCCTGTTTAGTTTTCTGTGAAGAAGGTTTGTTCTTGTTGAGAAGGTTTCTCTGAGCAGATTTGTCAGTTGGCAGGAAGGTGATGGAATAGCAGCTTCTGGAATAGCAGCTTCTGTCTGTGTTCAGACCTCAAGGACACGGGTATGGACAAACACTGCACCTCCCAGGCAGGCACTCCTCTCCATACAAAGTGTCCAATACCCAGGCTAGCACAAGGAACAAGACTGTGGGGCTGGGGCAGCCCAACCTTTGTGGCAGCTGAGGAGCACAGAATCTCTTGTGAGGAGGATGTGAATATCAGAATGTGAATCTCATCAACAGTTTATTTGCTGCATTCTGTTGGCAAATCATTGTTCAAAGCATTCAGTGAAGTGAAAATATTTTTGTGAATCAAATCCACTTCTGCATAGTTCACACAGAATAATAAATCTGTGTACTATAACGAAACAACTTGTATCTAGGTGAAAATAATATACTTGCAATCTTGAATTAAATAATATCCAGCTTCATATAATCTGTGTGATTGAGAAAAAAAAAAAGGCTTCTATTTTCTGAGCTCCTCTAGTCACACACTGCAAGAATTAGTCCCAAGAAGGTATGTGACAGTGGCCTGTCTCTGTGAGTTACCTGTCCTGGACACAGGTTCCACTGGGGCTTCAAGATCCTGGCAAAAGCAGTAGGGCTTTTCCTTGGGAAACAGCGACTCTGGTTATGGAATATGGGAACATTTGGCATTGGGCATTTTTACAGTGCCACCTTTGAACATTGCTAATGGGGCTGTACAGGGTGAAACTGTTCAAACCCACGTATTTTGATTTCACTGCTTTTCCTCACTACAACTCTCTCTCTTTCCACCTCATCTTTCTGTTTGGCTGGTTAAGCTGCTGTGTTTCCTGTACCAGGACAGGCTGCTACTTTATTGATTTAGTTACCTGATTTTCTCTTTCAGTGACATCCTTCATTTGAATGTGTATCAGTTTTGCTGAATCAGCTGTGTATTGAAATACTCAAGGGTTCAACTACTCTTCTGTCTGAGCTGCATATTTGGTTTAATCCTCTTCTGCTTTTTTGCTTGTTCAGCTGGCTACTACTTCAGCCAAGTAATTCCGAGGGGTGGAGGGGCTGCGCTGCCAATTTCATTTCTGACTGAGAAATATATTCTATGAAGTGAGTTCCAGTCATTCACTGCTGCAGCTGTGTATTGTTGTAGTAAAATACCTTTTAAAATAAAAAAAAAAAAATGTGCAGCACTTGCAACCCGGTGTCAGGAATATTGGGATAGTTCCCAACTTGGAAGCCAAACATAAGTAATTGAGAGTACAATCTGAAGCTGTGTGTGTTTGGGGTAGGGGTATTCAGTTTAGAGAGAGATTTAAGAAGATCTGCTCATTCGCTCTTTTTAGTGGGAAGTTGGAAAGCCTAGCAAAGGGAGCGCGGGTGCAGACCCGGCTGCATCTCAAGCAAGAAGTACATTGCTATGGCAGTAGCTTCCCTTGGAATTGAAGCTGGGATCACAGATAACACTATGTATTTGTTTATTTTCAATGGCTAGAGATCCCCCAAAATGTGGCATCTTTTGTATCCACATTTCCCACAGTTACATTTTATGCTATTTCAATACTTTCATATTTTTAAAAATCCTTCCTCAATGCCTGGGATAGAGCCGGTGCAGGAGCAAGCTTCTGTGCCAAGAACATAAAGGCTGCAGAGGAAGAAGAGCTGTTTGGCTGCCCCGAGGCTGGAGGCATCCCCAGAAGTGGTTTTGCCTTTTGTGAGCAGCTCCTGGAGATCAGAGCAGCCTGAACTGCTGCAATCAGCCCTCCAGAGACCTTTGCTCCCTGCAGCTGAGCTGGAACCAGCATCTGGCCCCACCGTGACCTTGGTCTACTGAAAGGACATTGAAGGAATTTTTAATTTTCTCTCTTTTTTTTTCTTTTTCTTTCCCCTCCTTTTCAGTGTGTTTAATACTGCTGTGGATTAGACAGTCTCTGCAGTAAAGGAGAGTGAGCTCAAATGGCAGCAGCGTTATCAATTCATCTGTAAGCAGTTCTGGGAGCGATGCCTTACAGTAAGCTGGCCTGGAGCTAAGCAACTCTGCCATCGTCAGGCTCCGTTCAGCAATGCAAAATACATCGCGGCCGCTCCGCCAGCCCTGGAAGAGCTGCTGAAGGGCCGCAGCCGTGCCTCGCTACAGGCACCGTGCTGGAGAGATATCCTCAGAATTTGTAGCTATGATAGAAAGTTTCCCTGTGAGAAATTTCCTATTGAGCGCTGTAATTTTTAAGAGCAAAAGTAGGGAGAAAAAAATAAATCTGAAGGGAAAGGCTGTTATTATAGTTCATGAGCTGGCATTTTATCTGAAGCCAAGAGAGATAAAGAAAAGCATTAGAGCAAAACCACCCTAGGAAGTTTGGGCAAATACTTTTAAATATTTACAGGAGACTTGTATCTACAGTCCTCCTAGGGCAGGAATTAAAACACAGGTTGGATGATCAGGGTCACAGAACACATATTTCATGCCTCAGGCCAAGCCAGCTAGCTGGGGGAAAAGGGAAAACTGAACCAAAACAAACATAAAACTTGAGCTGAACCAAAGTGATACTCTAGAGCTTGAAAAATTCTCTCCTCTCATGAGAGAGGTGCCCTGTAGTCCTGTTGTCCCCTGTATTCGCTTCTGCACTCCAAAAGTGTGTTGGAGAGGCAAGGCTGCTCTGCCCGGCAGCTTCCCAAGGACTTTGTGATGACCAAGAAACGTGCCTGCAGCAGCGCGGATGCATATATGTCCAGCATGTACGGGCTGAAGGGTCTATGCAGTTATAAATATTTATGTAAAGAGAGATAAAAATCAGCTAACAGGAAAATTAGTGTTTTTCATGTATTTAATAGATGGCTTCTTTCATAGCTCATTTCTATGGATAAACCAGGGCTGCAGCAGACTGGGTGTTACGTGGCTGTAAAACCTCGCTGTGTTTCCCCAGTGCGCTGTGCTACCAGCGCACACTCCGGTTCGTAGGAGTTATGGACAGCAAAGCCTCGAGCCCCAGGCCTGGGGAACTGCGGCCATTTTCCGGCAGCGCGCTAGCAGTTCATTTTCCTAGCGCTGCCGTGCGCCATAGCTGTTCATTGAGACGGTGCTGGCACACAGATCGCAGCAGCGTTTAATTCCTGCTGTTGTAGAGAGACCCCAAATGCCTCAACAGCCGAGGCGGGTATGGGGCAAAGCACGGGGGGAGGCAGGCAAATTGCCCATCCCATGCCCTGCTCGCACGCTGCCATCAGGGTTTCGCCACTGGGCTGAGTTACCCGGTCACAGCTGAGGTCTGGTTGCCCTCCAGCACGATGGGACAGCATTAGAGCAAAAGTATGGGGGCGCAGAGCAGAGGCAGGGCTCCCTCAGCCCTGCTGCCGGGCCCTCTGCCTGCCGCATGAAGCGGCCTGTCAGATGAGTGTTGGGGTCACCTCGCCCTGCGCTCAAACCACGCTGAAAGCCCCTCTCACCGGGCTCCTCACTTGTCACACAGCGGGCTGGGAGTGAGCTCCCCCTGTGCCACCCCTCTGGGAAACACCTCACTTGAGGTGTGACTGTTCAACCACACCAGAATGAAGATATGAGAGTAAATGTCACCAGCAACATCCCTGGACACCGTCAGGTTTTCCTTCCACAACCAGGTGGACTGAAGGCTTTTGCAGGCTGTTTGGGACTTGAGAGAAGGATGTACGATTTAGCCTGATTATAACCACCTCAAAGACAAGACGATGGGAAAGATAAATAGTGACTCCCCTAAGTAGTCACCTTATAGTAGACATCTAACGGCTGAATGGTGCAGACGGATGCTCCTGACGGTGCCGCTGGTTCTTCTTGCAGCACTATGCACAGAGGCAGCAGTCCTAGGCGGGCAGGAGTGCAAGGCCTGCATGCGAAATTCAGGATAGGTTTTCCATTCCTTGTTGGGCAGCTGGATACTACCCTGAAGATTGCTTTTGTTGTTATACAGGAATAAGTGCCATGGTACAGTGATGGTTTTGCACCTATGTGTTTGTTATAGAACCATTACCCTGGCCCAACGTGGAAGGAATGCCCTTCCCTCTCACTGGAGTGCGTCTGACCCAAAATGTCTCCCATTCCACTGTTGATCTCATGGTTATCATTAGCCAAGATTTGTCATTTGCTGTTTCTATCCAAAAACTGGAAGCCTTAATCAGCCCAAGCTCTGCTTTCTACTCTGCCTGTGGACTTCTTTCAATTTTGCACCTATGTGTTTGTTATAGAACCATTACCCTGGCCCAACGTGGAAGGAATGCCCTTCCCTCTCACTGGAGTGCGTCTGACCCAAAATGTCTCCCATTCCACTGTTGATCTCATGGTTATCATTAGCCAAGATTTGTCATTTGCTGTTTCTATCCAAAAACTGGAAGCCTTAATCAGCCCAAGCTCTGCTTTCTACTCTGCCTGTGGACTTCTTTCAAGGTACGTGGCAGCTAATGAAGCGAAGCAAGCCTGTTTTCAAAATATCAGAACTGTTAAATAGGGGTTAGCACCAGTTTCAGGATTTTCTATCCGGAAAAGGCTGATCTCTGCTCCTTGGGAAAAAATAATTCCTTATTGACCCAGAGCAAGACAGTAAGTTCAACAAACAAAATGAAAAGGACTGTCCTGGTTCTGGCTAGGATGGAGTTAACTTTCACCTGAGCTGGGAGAGGAGCTGGGGACACAGCTGGCCAACAGCTGGGACAGGTGGGGATGGGGCTGAGGGGCA
The DNA here is from genome assembly GCA_009806455.1 of Tetrax tetrax. Lineage (NCBI taxonomy): Eukaryota > Metazoa > Chordata > Aves > Otidiformes > Otididae > Tetrax > Tetrax tetrax. Next base: position 48,325 of record WHYT01017748.1, on the reverse strand, counting down.
GCTTTTGCTGCTGGGGAGGGAGCTGGGAATCAGGATCCATGGTGAGCTGGTGTGCTGTGAGTGACCTGCTTCAGTATTTGCTGTTAGTGTTTTTGTTTTCCATCTCTGTTTTCCTTTCCTCTGGTGTTCTGTTAAACTGTTTTTATCTCAACCCAGGAGTTTTGCCTTATTTTCTTTCCTGACTCTCCTCCCTGTCTTGCGGGGCAGCAGTGAGGGGAGGGAGTGACTGAGTGACTGTGTGGTATTTTAGCTGCTGAGTGGGGCTAAAACATGACAAGGACCAAGCCTGCAACCTGACTGCTATACACAATGTCTTTTCCTCTACCATAGTAATATACAAAACGTATAAAAGCTGGAAACTGGTCCCTATTTCACCTCTAAATCCCTCCTTCACATGTCTTAAGCCCATTGGAGCCTCCCTGAAGACCACAGAGCCCAGAGGAGGTGTTTGGTGGCAGACCCTTGCTACAACTGCCCACGAACAAGGAGAAAGTGGTGAATTTCTAAACAGACAACTTTTGTCATGTAAACCCATCATCATGGAGATGGCAAGAATAAGCTGGCAAGTGTCTTGAAAGGAAATGAGCTTATTTCCTACTGATGTTAATTCTTCATGAAGTATGCATAATAATTAATGTTAATCCACAAAGAAATTCTTAGAAAATTATCTGTTACATCTCCAGGGTGAAAAGGTCTCGGTTGTGGCACTGAATACTATCGGTATCGTCTTTGATTTACCAGTGATCATCAAATTTTACGCCAAAGGTCAGGAATAAATCTTGAGTTTGTAAGCTGTGAGAAAGAAATATATAAACACTTTAATTTATTGCCCTGTCACCGCTAATTCATTTGGTATTCTCTGTGATAGCATTGCTGCTAATGAATGTATTTGGTAATAATGTGGATGTCATATATATTTATGTTCTAATCTCTTTCAATGGTTCAGCAGGCAAAGCAACTTAGAAGCTTCGCCATTTTATGTTTTTATAAATTTAAGAAGGAAAAGAAATCATATTTTGTTTCAAAGAAGTAATTAAAAATATATATCATGTTTAGCTTCCCTAACTGGAGACCCAGCCTATCACAGAAGAATTGGTACTGAACACAAAGTGATAGGTGTCTGGAATTGACTGGTGCCAAGAGGAAAGCTTCCCGTATTCTTTCAGGGGCAACAGGTCAGATTCCCTTCAAAATATGTAGGTCAGCTGGTGATTCTTAAGTATAGATAAAAAATAATTTTTTTAAAAAAATATATCTGCATATTTTGTGTATGAACAAGAGTTGGGTCATAAATGGGAAAAAAAAGCTCTTGGATTTCTGTTTCAAATCCTGAATAAACAAGAAAAGGAACTATAATGCACAGTGGAGAAATTTGTGCCTGTATGGAGTCTTAGCTTATAAAAATCTCCTAAATGCATGTTAACCTTGATTTTTGAAGAGTCAGGTGGTACATATACGTTTTACTGACTCTTTGCATTAAGGTGATTTTCCACACATTTTAAAATTAAACCCAAAGACTTTGTAATCCTTTCACACATATTTTTAGCCTGTACTCTGCAGATTGTACAACACAGTCTCAAAACCTGGCGTTTTTTTCAGTTAAAGTCAGCAGAAGCCTTGCTGTTGGTTTCAAAGTCTCCGTGACTAGGATTAGAATAAATTCATTTTTTGGTAATCTAGTCCTAAGCAATTTCATAATAAAAATAAGGATAAATAGCAAATACCATCCTTGTTCTGAAGTACCTCCCTGGAGCTGGAGGCCCTGGACCCACAAGGTCACGTAACACAACGTTCTCAGGCAGCTGCTGGCACTCTGTGCCTGGCATCCTAAATGAATGCATGGAAAATGCTTATATACCATAATGATCATTATTCCTTTATTATTGTGCAATAATGCATTATTCCTCTTATTTTTAAAGAGTAAATGAGGGTCAGACAGGTCTAATGATGTGATTTTTTTGGTATCTTTTGATGATAAAAATCCTGCTCCATTAATGCTTTGAGTCCAGCTTGGCAGAACTGAACAGGAGGAGGAAAATAAATGACTACAAATACGCTTTAGAAACCTCTGCTACAACCGAAACCAGCTTGCCTATAAATCATGATCTTGTGATTTTGAGACCTGACACAGTGCTGTATAGATGGGCTAAGGCCAGCACGTGTCCCTGTCACTCCCGAGGCCGGTGCGTGGCCCCAGGGGAGCCCAGGTCTGCCTGGGGACAGGAGGATGGATGGTCGTCCTCTCCACGGCCCTTGCAGGCCTCTTTTCCACAGCTGCCTGTTATTTCTGAAATTGTTTCGTTATGGCCTTTGTGAATTGATTAGATTTGGAAAGTGCCGCAGTGGAAAAAGGGGACTCTGGCAGTGGTTGTACCAGTCTGAGAGGTGGTGTTACTGGGGGGTGTGCCACCCTCGTAAGTGGGACTGGGTTCAAAAATCCCACATTTTTGAGTGGAGAGGGAAGGACAGAAAACGTAATTTATTTTTTTTTTTCAGACTCTGTCAGTGTTTTCTTCTGAAAAGATCACTATTTTACCATGCAGTAATGTGTTCCATAGATTAATTTTATGCTTTGATTAGAAAAACTGAAATGTTTCTTTGAAGCCTTTTACAATTTGTTGCCTTTTAATTAAGATGGAAAAGTACCTGAATGCCTAAGCAGTGGATATATTCTGAAATAATTTACCATTTTATACTTTCCCAGTTTAAATTTGTAACTTGGTGTCATACCAAATCTAATACATCACTTTAGTGATGCTCTGCATGCCTTTGGAGCCTTTAAGTGTTAGATATACAAATAGAAACTGTAATATTTACAGCATGCTTATTTAGAAGCTTATGAAATGTCAGGCTTGTCTTTAGTGTAGATGTGACTTGTTGTGAAGGAGTCTTCTGGCTTCCTTTGTTACTACGTGAAGAATTCACTTTGGCATCTCCCTTTAGGGCCGGTTTCTTTTAAACTGTGATTGCATTAATAGCATCATCTCATGGTGTAGCAGCTGAATCCTTTTCACATTGGGGAAGAATTAGAGCCCAATCTAATTTGCTACTGACCCACAATCAGCAAAGCCATGGAGTAAAGGACGTTATTTTCTCAACTTTTCTGTACAGGTATATTATTTTTTATGTTTTGTATTCCTGAGGTAATTACATGCCCCTAAATGAGGACACACTTCATGTAAATGCCATTTTAAAACCAAAGATTGCTCCTGTTCCCAGGGAGCAGTGCTACTTAAATAAAAAGTTGGTTTCATTTTTAAAAAGTGAACACATTTTAAGGCCAAAATTGTTGTTTTATTATTGTTACTTTGCTCAGATGCAAAACCTGATTTTCTAGCCAAAGAACAAAAAGACACCTTGATTTTTGGAAGGGTATATACTGTGTTTTTTACATGGTTCACCTTGCTGTTTCTTAGATCTATTTACTTTAGGATTAGCAAGATATCAGACATGTTCAGGCTGTAGAAGATTGTTATTGGTGATGTTCTTTGAAGTGCTGAAAAAAGTGAGCTTAGCTTCAGCTTTATAAATAAGGTCTGCTTACCGCAGCTAGGGAAAACACAAACAAACATGGCATGGAGTCACCTATACATTATCTAAGAAGAGAATCAATTCTACCGAGTGATTTTCTCAAGGAAACCTACTGTCACTTGCAATCAGTGAGCGGTACCGGAGACGGCAGCTAGTTCTGCATGGGAATTTGATGCACGTCAATTACTTGATGCCTACTGAAGGCACAAAGGAATTGGGCTGTGCATTGCATTGACAACTGCAAAAATATTGCCCAGGTCATTACCACATTGTGACAGAGAGAAGAGGATTAGCAGGGGCTGCTTCCCCTGCTAAATGACCAGCCAAGGTCATAGACACTGAGGATGTAATCCTCCTTGTGTGAGAACTTAGACTTGCACACTTTCCTATCCATACCATAAAATAATTAGTCTTACATGTAGACTTCCTGCATTTTATTCATTTTTTAACTTGGTTTATTGATACCCGGAATTTCTCTACTAGACGAAAGATAAAACTTGCAGAGGGCAGCAGCACAGTTTGGATAGCAGACCCATTTCTTCAGCTCTGTGATCAACCATCCTGCTGAGGTTTCTGGAGTAGATAGGTGTCATGTTTGCCTTCATGGAAATTTTTTTTAGTCTCTAATTCTTAAGTGTTCATTTAAACCTGAAACTTGAGAAGATGCTTTGACGAGGGCTAATGGTTTTAAAATAGAAGGAGGTAGATTCAGACTGGATATAAGAAGAAATTTTTTACCGAGGGTGGTGGAACACTGGCCCAGGTTGCCCAGAGAGGTGGTGGATGCCCCATCCCTGAAACATTCAAGGCCAGGTTGGATGGGGCTCTGAGCAACCTGATCTGGTTGGAGATGTCCCTGCTCCTTGCAGGGGGGTTGGACTGGATGACCTTCAGAGGTCCCTTCTAACCCAAACTGTTATTTGATTCTACGATTTCTTCAGCCTGATGATTTTAGCTTTCCCTTTTTTATGATACATATGCTCTGTCCTTTCTAAAGTTTGTTATATTTTTGGGCTCAGTGACTCCCTGTAATAGAGTCCTATAGCCCAATTATATGACAAACAACCCCATTCTTTTGGTCTCTTGTGATTTTTTGGTCGCTTTAGTCATATTTAACGTTGCATAATGATTCACCTAAAATACAAGACTGTGGTCATACCCCACCTAGATGAAAGCTACCTTTGCAACTAGGATCTTCAGCAGATGCTAATCTTGCTCAGCTACCTTTGAGGACCTGCCAGTGCTGAGAAGGGAGATGACAGAGGAAGAAAAAGAGCTGGACCATATTTAGAAGCAAGGAGTCCCTTAGAGAAGAGCCCCGGGGTGGTCCTGGGGCAGGACAGAGCCTCAGAGGGCACCCCCTTGCCCTCCTCACCAAGGAGCAAGCTCCTCTCCCACGTAAACCTTGAGGGTGAGTAGAAAGCGAGGACTCTGACTTCCTATACCTGAACCCACAAGACTGGCTTCCCACAAGACTGTTCAGAAACAAGAAAAGTCACCTATGAATGTTAAGCTTAAAAAAGCAGCAGCACTGATGAGTATTTTTGGCATGAACTGAAGAATCCTTTTGTTCCAGCTTCAGCCCACATGCTGATTCAGCTCAGCAGCTCTCCTCTTCTGTTCTTTTCCTTTCCCAGGGCTTTCTTAAACACCGCTTCTAGGTGGCTGTTTTCTTCCAGCCTGCTTCAGTTATGTTTTGTAATGATGGTTCATAAAAATATTGGCACATACTCTCAACTGATGACAGTAGTCTGTAGGAGCATGCTATCAGTCAGGATATGACTGTGCTCCTTTTCATGTTTTTGCTATATTTATTTGATCTCATTTACAATAAAGTCTTTTGATACTGCTGAAGTGATGGAAAGGCATCATACGGTAAATGGTAGTGAGCTTTTCAATATGAAATTATTTGAATAAATTTGCTTTGTAGAGTCTACCCAGAGCTAAATTCTGCTATAATTCACTGTCAAGTCACTGCCCAGACTGCTCAGCATTAGCAGGTGAGGGACAGAGTGGGTGGCGTCACCCGTACACACTGTGCCTATGTGCCACCTGCTGATCTGGGCCCCAGACAAAAGGCAATTTTAAACAGAAATGGATCCAATCTGAGTTCTATTTCTTTCCTGCTTAACACTCTTTATTTATTAAATGATAGGTGAAACTATAGATTTTTTCGTACTGAATATACCAATATTTCAGATAAAGCCAGAATCGCAACTGGCACACTAAGATGTCTGATGTGTTGAGTGGCTATTTATATCTAGAGAAATGAGAAAAACACAGCATTTTGAAAAATGTAAGGGAAAGGATAAAGACAATAGTCTGAACATGCTGTAGGAAAAGCAGGAGAAATAATTAAGAGTCAGATCTTAACCAGAATTTCAATATCCTCCCAAATGCTCAAAATTTCCCTGCAACCACCACATTTTCGTTCTCAGGAGTAGTTTATTTGAATAGTGCATATGAAGAAATTGCATCTGCACTGGCTGAGCTCTGTATAAGAACCAAAGGGGAAAAAGCTGCGAATTAACAGGTGATGAAACACTGAGGCGGTGAGGTAAGCTGTTTGACCAGTGAAGGTTGCTTGCTGCCCAGCAGAGCTGATGTTTCCCCCATAGAGATGTCCTCAGCTGCTGTGTTCAATAGCATTCCCAGAGAATAAGGTTGGTTCTTGTAGTTTACCCAGGCTGTGTTTTTCAAGTGACATCCAACATGCCAAAAAGGAATCTTAGTGCTGATTTATCTCACCTGGGCTGGAGATGAGAGAGATGTTCCCTTCATGGCGGGTGGCATCAAAGGAGCTCCAGGGATATTTGCTGTGTTTCAAGCCCCAAGTGATAAAAATGCAATGTGTTTATTTGATTTCATCATGCAAAACCAAAATCATCTTATGCAAAACTTCAGGCAGATCAGCCTGTACTTCTTACCTTTCCCCATCTTTTTGGTCCTAAGCCTGACAAATGATTTCTAGGTTGCCCAAAATGGAACTTTTCTTCTTCTGTCTTCAGGTTTATGAACTTCCTTTGTGGGTATTTTTAGTTTAGGTAACAAAAAGTGTATACCACCACCATAAATGCATCTGTGCTTGTTTTGTTTCTTGTACTATTATTCCTCATACAGAATATTTTATATGATGAAGTATGAGCTTTGTTCTGCGTCTCACAAGGCTTGTGTCCATATATTCTCAGCCCAAACCATAATGACAGAGCAGTTCCACTGAATCCTCCCATCACCCTTTCACTCAAATGTATCTATAAACCAGCTGACAATAATTGATACTGACCTTTCATTGCCAGTGGCCATGCAACTGCACATTGTTGTTCCTTCTGTAAGGAAGGGGCGCTGGGCGGTTTCGTTGTCATCCCCTCCAAAACCTTAGGTGATGCTGACAAAGTTAAAGAAAAAAAAAATAAAGTAAATGTTGAAACCTCAAACCAAAAGTCAGTAAGTTAGTTTGTAAGCTTGATTGGGATGGTTTCAATAAAGATGGACAGCAAGTGGTGGTGGAGCTACTGGAGATCTTCTATTGTCCAAGTCAGCTGCTCAGCTGCAGCTGCCTGGAAACCCTGAGCATCTTAAAATACATTTGCCAGTGAATCTCCCCTGTTAATTTTCATCGATACCCCCTGGCAGTATTCCTGTAGCCCTGCTTTGTGCACATACCTTAACTGGCTGGGCTGAAATGTTGGTCTCCACAAGCTGCCCAGAGAGCCACTGAGGAGAGGTGAGGAACTAAAAACACTTGTCCTGATCCTGGGGGTGCACCTTCTGAGGGGGCTTGTCTTTTCTCCTTAAATATACCAGACCCTGAGGGATGCTTCCCTGTAAACTAGGTGCATCCCTATAAAGTCAAAGCTGAGTATACTTGGTAGCTTTGTGTTAATGTACAATTGCTGGTTTTTTATTCTTATTTTCTGGAGAAAGTTATTTTTCTTCTGAAAAATGTTGTAAGGAAGTTGAAATTCAGAAGATTTCAACCAGCTGTATTTCTTATCTGATGTCCTTTCACAACACTACTGTGCTGTTGTCAGAAATGAATAATCAGATCTTGAGAAAAAGAAAACCTTATTGCTAGATTCTGTCGATTCTGTGTAACTATATTAAAATATTAGAAATTACCTTGGCGCACTGGTGATTGGTTTTTCCCCTTTAAAAGCTGGAGAAAGGATAAAGTGAACACTGGATCGGCTATTTTCTCCTTCTATTGTTTAAAATAGTGACTGACCTTTCTTTGGAATGAGAGATCTAAAAATGGCATCCATTGCTGGTGACAGGCTGGTGTTTGAGATGCAGGCTCCAACCCAATCAGTTACTCAGCCGTAGGAGTAAACTATTTCTATTGAGCAGTAAGACGGATTAAATGCAGAGTGGCATTAAAGGAAGAGAGTAATGCAGAAGCATCACTGTTGTTTCTTGAATGTAATTTTAAGTAAATGACCTTAAACTGCGCACACGCTTGAAAATAAATCTGTTCTGCTTGGGTAGTGTTTCCACAGTACTTATTATTTGCAAGCAAATACGAATGAGACGGATCTTGATTTTTCATTTATTTTTTTCTGTTTTCTATCAAATTAGCAACTCTTTAAAAAAAAACAAGTCAAAAGTTACAATAAAGACATTTTCAAGAAGATGTGGATAACCTGCTGTGAAGCAGTGGCAGTAACCACCTGATCATGGCAGGTTATCCACATCTTGAAAATGTCTTTATTGTAACTTTTGACTTGTTTTGGAGAAGGTGCTGGCACGTGGGTTGCAGGATGCCCAAGCTGGTGGCCTCTCAGGCAGCACACCCTCCTCCCTGGTTTGTGACCACAGAAGGAGGTGTGACACAGGCTCTGTGTGTTCTCACCTGGGCTGCAGTAATGACCACACCTGGCAGGGACCCCAGAACTGCACCAAAGTTATGATTTACACACCTTAGTTCCGTTTTCTGCTCCTTACATCTCCTTTTAATCTCTCTTGTATCTCCTTTTTTTTCATCCCAATATCCTTCCAAATGACCCTAATTGTGTTTTCCCCATTAGTCCCCATCCTGTTACATCCATACCCAAATCTAGTGTTCCAACACTGTCCCCTAGGTAACTTCAGCCTCGGGTAGCATCACTGGTGTGGACAGCTGGGTGCTGTGCCCTTGCGAGGTCACGCAGACTGAGAAGTCCCCAGTGCACCCTTCCGTTGCCTCTGCACTTTGGCCGTTTGTCACATAGCTCCCTCTAAACCACTAGGGAAGTCCAGGCATCCCTCAGCCCTACCTGGACCTTTCATCACTCCTCATGCTTATTTATTTTTCTTGTACGCGTGACATTTCTTACCCATTCAGAAGGTGAGGGGGAGTGCAGAGAAAGGAGAAAGGCCAGACCACGGGGACAGCACAGCGCCCTGCACTCAGCCCGTCTTTGGGGTCATGCAAGAGCATCAGCCTCTGCCCAAGGGTGTGGGGTGCCTGCCCCTGGCAGCGCTGCCGAAATCCCCCTTGTACTCCCTTCTGCTGACTGGGAGCGATCTCAGGTCAGGGGCTGGGAAATGGCTCGGCAGCGCTGGCTTTGATGAGCTGACCGTGCACAGAGCTCCTGGAGCAGCGGGAGCAGGCGGCTGGCTGGGAACTCATCGCGGGCTGACGGCACGCTGTGCAGCCTTCAAAGCAGAGTGATGCACCAGCCATTAAACTGTTCTTTTGAATTCTGAACTTGGACAATACACAGTGATAAGAGCACTGCAGACGTTTGGCAGCAACTTGGAAAGGCACTTAAGCATATGCTCAACGTTAAGCACATCGACAATCACACTCCTCCAGGAAAGCACATTCAAAGAACTTTGTCTGGGCTGGGGCTTAGAGGTCCATCAGATGGCAGTAATCCCAGACAGGATCATCAAGAGATCCTCTGAAAGCATTCTCCTCAGCACTTGGGCTTTTAGGTAAAACTATAAGAGAAAAAAAAAAAATCATCTGTGGAAAAATGGATTATACATACTAAAGCAGGGCAGTGAATATATTTTGATGAATTTGAGGACTCCAGTTTCTTTCCTAAAAGAAAAAAAGGGCGATGGGAGAAGGAACTCAAATAGCTACCCGGGTGAGTTTGTATTCAGTGACTAGGTTCAGTGGAAATAATGGCCATTCACACTCTTGGAAATGTCTAAGTGCTCCATTTATGTATTTGTAAAGTGAATGATTTCAATTCTTCAAATTATTAAGCATAAAATAGCTTGAAAATTACATAAATGTTAAGGAGATGGTTAAAAAGAACTAAATGCTATGAAAGTGGACTAAAGTAGTCCATTCAGGTTGAAGGAAAACATTAGGTAAGGCTGAAGCTGTTTTAGAAGTGTGTATGGTCCCCTGAAACAAAATCCATTATTTGCACCATTTCAGGGGCAGATACTATCAAGTTAAATTAATATTACATATGCCAATTGGTATTTTTTTACTTTTCTACAGTGTATTTAAATTATTAAGTCAATGGATAGGGCATAAGTACCTTAAAAGGACCGGAGGATTACATCTGCAGCCTTTTCCTGCTGATGGCCTTAGCGTAACCATTTCAGTGGGTTTTTAGCCCTCGCTGGGGAACCTCAGCTCTGCCCCCCCACCCTGCCACACTCCGCAGGAGCCAGGTTAGCCCCAGCAGTTCGTTGGGCAGAGGTGGATTTCAGGGCACTGGTAGGAGCTGCAATGCAGTGGCAGGATGGAGACCCTGTCCATGTCTCCATCACTGTCCATTTTATTTGTGAGGAGCGTAGAGATGGTGGTTTTTTAGAAGATGAGGGATGCTGTCAATCTTTCTGGGGGAAAATGTCATGTAATGAGAAGAGGTCGTGGTTGAGGGGTGCTTCCAGCAGCAGGCAGATGAGAACAGCAGTGAAGCCAATGGTAGTGGCTGAACCAGGAAGGGACCCCAGTTTCACCTGCTCCTTGCCCTTGTGTCTGTAATAAGGTTTTTCACAAACCAGGGGAGATGGAGACGTGCAGTGCTTAAAGAACCATTTAAACTTTTCTGCCTTTAACTTTGAGAAAGGTAGTAGCTGTGCATCCCCAAAGCTATTTCTGGAGGAACAGTTTCACCGGACTGAAGTACCCACCATGAGTGATGCTGCTGCGGACCCATAGCGAATGGGGTTTGAGGAGATGCACATCTGATAGCCTGAAAAAAAAAAAAAAGGCAGGCTTACTTATGTTCTTGAGCATGCAGTTAGCCATAAGCTCAGCAATGAATTGAACCCTTAAAATCCTGTCTTTCATGAGAAAAAGTTAATTAAATCTCTTTTATGACTGCACATCCCTAGCATGTCATCCTCTGGTCACAATACATTACAAAGCTGTGTATTTTATAATGCTGCGTGGTTGCTACTCTCCACCTCCACACAAAGCAGGCCGCCGAGGGACGGCAGCTCTCAAAGGGACCTTTAGCAATGATCATCACTCCTGAGCAACGTTCTTGCTACTCAGCACAAAGCCTTAATGCGCCTGCAGTCCATCACGGGCTACCTGTCATTTCTCCTGTCTCCTCCTGCATGTTTGAACTCTTCTATACTGTGTTTGTGTCAATTAAATTCAGAGAATTGTGTTCAGATGATGTTAAGGTTTGACACAAAGTTTCCAAAGCAATTGCTAAGCAAGGCAGAGCCAAGAGCTGATACTTTATTGCTTTCCACCTACCACAGCTACGACAGAGTTGGTTGTAACTGAGAGAGAAAATGCCAACTTCCCTTACAATTTTTCCAAAGTGATATGCAGTTCTCCACCCAGGATATGTAATTCTTAATAAACAGGACTGATAAGAGTTTTATTTTTTAGCAAAATAGTGCATCTGTGGCTCTCTGGGCCATCATAAGGCAGTAAACTCAACAGAGGAGTTATCAATACATCAAAATCATTTGCTCTACCAAAGAGGAAAAAAAAATTTACACATTAAAACTACACTGATCAGCCCCCAAACCCCAGACAATCCTCAAGGCTGACCCCAGAGAAATGGGGGTGGCTCTCAGCTCCCTGCCCAGACTTCAGGGAAGGTGTCCTAATCCCAGAGCAGAGTCAGGAAACCTCAGTGATTGCCGCTCTGGTCGCCCTCTCTGGAAGAAGTACTGAAACTGGTTTTGTAGGGCACCAGAGCCCTTCCCTCCCTTGCAGCAAGCGGTCTCCATTCAAGACACACCTGTGGAGGACAGTGCTGTGTCTCCCCACGGGCTTTGTTTCACAGAAGACAATAAGAGTGGATGCTCCCTCTCAGTATCACAGGCTGCTGCTCCTGTTCCCTCTTGGAGAGAGAGCTTCCCACCAAGAACCTGACCCTGGGCACAACTTGCTGTCTGCTGGGTGTCCGCACAGGGTCATTTGTTTCATTTCACATTTGCAGCTAATCAGAATTTTATACAGATCCTTAGTTTATAAGGGTGGGGGTTTTTTTTTTAAATAATCCCAACATTTATACCATTTTTTTTTCAAGAAACAAGGCAGAAAATATGGTCATATTATGGTACTTGCAATTTTGTCATAGCAAGACTTATTTTGCTGGTTGACAGATATTAATACTTAATACCAGCATCATGATACATTGAAACAGATTACTTCAACTGCTTCTAGTTATCTTTGTTATTTTTTTTTTGTGCTACCATAGAGGAATCAGTCACAGACCCTCAGTGTTTATTTCTAGATGATTTACAACATTATTCTTTGGAGAATTTTCTACTTTCCTCCCCTGTCAGCTGTAGCGCCTGTTCCCATTGCTGAAAGGAAGAAAGCTGTGCTGCAAAAATGCTGGATTGCGTTAGTCATTCAAACTGACTTTGCATTTCAAACTTCAACCCTCACATTCTCAAAGTTTGTTTCAAAAATATGCTTTAAAATAGATTTTTAATTTTTTTCCTTACTTTCAATCATCAGTGGGGTTTTTTTTAGATGTATGTATTTATCAAAATCCTGTATAAGTTCATAGTTTATCGTTACTGACAGGTAAATAAATGTGAAATTGTCACAAATAAAAAACGAAATACATTTGAAAATGAAATCACAGAAATCACAGTACTTTGAAAAGGCAACTCCTGCACTTAAAAAATCTGAATATTCAGAGTATATTACATGCAGAAACTTTCATTTCAATACTTTTCACTTTGTAGGACTCTTTTTTCCATTGCAAATTCGATAGCAAAGAAGAAAAAAAAAAATTAAAACAGCAACTTCCAGTAGAAAACTATTGCGACAAAAATATTCAGATGATCTGAATTTTCCATTTATAATATCAGATGGGGTTCTTTTGTTTGTTTGCTTGTTTGTTGTTTTTTTTCCCAGTGAAGTTCCCCATACAATAATATGTCCAGGAAATAATCCCTGTAAAAAGACCTTAAATGGCAGAGACCCCCCGCCCGCCCCCGCCCCAAAAGAGAAGAGGATGCTGACCAATGAATATGAACTGACCTCCCCCCCCCTTTTCTTTTTCCCCTCACAGATTCAAGAGCTGCCACATGAGGAAGAATGGTTCCTCTACATGAAGAAACAAGAGGTTTCTAAGCCAAGACAGACCCCAGAAGGGCGGGTACGAGGCTGGACTACAGAAGGCGTCTCCTCTGCCCCCTGTCGCAGCCCTGCCCGTATCTTGGACAAAGAGGAATGGTCACGGTGCACTTGAGGAGGACTCAGGTAAGGAGCCTTAATGGCCCCTCCATTACCAGGAGGAATAGCTCAGTGGGAGAAAAAGAAAACAGCCTGCCAAAGAGAGGGGCTTTGAAGCTGGGAATGCTCTTACAGCATGTGTGCTCCACGGTGTGACAGCCAGGCAGGAGGGGAGCTAGCACAAAAAATGTCCGTTAAGGAATCAAACGACTGTATGGCTCCTGGCTGCTTTGATCCTGTCTTCAAAGACACCCCATGAGCCTCCTCTTCCTCTGCAAGGCACAGCCCACGCAGAGCATCGCCCGGCCTGTACAGGCATTGCTGGGGCTGCAGTGATGCACCAGGAGTCAAAGTGGGGCGAGGACAGGTGCTTCCATCTGCCCAGATGGGGGTCCCTTGCAGCCCTCAGCCCACTTACAAGATCAGTACCAGCTTTTATTGGCGACTCAAAGCCATACAATTTGTGGATGAGGCCCTAGGCCCATGGAATCGCACAGAAGGTCTGCAAGGAGAGGATCAGGGCTGTCCCTTTGCTCCAAGGCTGGCCCTGCCTTCAGGGACACCAGCCATGGTGATGGCTGCGGAGCATTTTCAGAGCAGAGCTGTATTTAGCCACCTACCTGAAACGCACCCGTTTGCTAACCTGGACATCAGTCACTGCATACATCGGGCAGGGAATAGAAATAACCCCCCCACCCTACGTACCCAGCCAGAAAAAAATCAACCATCATCAGTGCTGTTTAAAGCTGGAATATCGAGTATCTTTGTTAACTAGCTGGGGACATGTGAAGGTTAAAACTGACTGCAGAAAGTGCTCGGGACATTTGTATTCAGCATATATATGCACATACACACAGAGTACTCGGTGAACATCGTTAAGGAGCTCCAAGACAATGAGGCTAAATTTAAAGTGTGCATGGTTTATTGATACACTGTTCCAGGCTCTGTTGTCGCTTTCTCTGTATTTTTCCCTGCCTGGCTGCGTCTCCTTACAGTCCACGCACAGACCTGACCTGAGCAGGCACCCGTGGAAGCCTGTGAGAGTGGACTTGAGCCTTTTACATTCAATAACTATTCTCGTTCTCTACAGGCTGTTGCGAAAGCACTAATGATTCATGTCTTCTGAATAAAACATGTCCCTACTGTCCATCTCAGACCGTGGGTAATTACAACTATCATTGTCATCACACAAATGCTTTCGTAGGGCAGCTCATGTACTGCAGAGGAGAGCAGAGTTATATCCGGCTCAGCATCAACGTCAATACTTTCTCTGCAATTATAAAGGATATCAAATATTAAAGTGCAATTAGAGTTATTACAAATTTTTAGAAGTTTAAGAATAGCTTTCCACTTTCGGTCAATCAGACATGCTTTTGAAAATGAAGACTTGTGTGAGGGTAGGAAACATTAGTCACAAATTTGGATTTTTTTTTTTTTTTAACAAATATTTTCTCAGTGATAGAAATAATTTCTTTATCTATATTTTTAAAACAAAACAAAACAAAAAACCTAGAGCTTTCACAAGACTCTACAAACACTCTGCCATGGCTGTTTAATAAAAAAGGCATTATTTAGAAATGAAAAAGTTCAATGTGTGGCATATAGCTTTCTGGCTTCCTCCCTGAAAACTCTCACAAGGCCAATGGTGGCAAATGCAAAAATTAAACCTGGAACTAGCAATTTCACAACAAAACTGCTAAAAAGTGGGAACATTTCTACCTTCCTTTGAAAAACTAAATAACTGCTTGCCAGTTATTTGTTAGTGAGAGTGAGAGCTTGTCTTCTGATCCCCTGGCTAGGCAGACAGCCTGGCCCAGCTCCAAATGAAATAATCACACTGCAGCATCCTCGGCTTCCCTGAGCGCCAAGTAACGGCCCCGTCCTGTGGCACTGAGGAGCCAAGTGGAGGGTGAGGGTTCAAAGGCAGAGGGTCTCCCCATTCAACGGTAGGGACTCATGTAAGTACTGACAGCCCTCCTGAGACCTGTGTGTCTTTGGCGTGCCAATGCTGGCCACATCAATGGGGGAAGAAAAAAAAAAAAAATTGCTTTGAGCTGCTCGCTGCAGACACATCTCTCCCTGCTGCAGGGACCAGAGGGCAATTCTGGCATCCCAGCGAGAATCTAAAGTCAGGCAGGATAAATCCACGTCTGGCTGTGTTTGAGGGTGCAGGTCCAACCCCCTGATCCACAGCGGCATCGCACGCAAGGCTGTGCCCACCCCAGGGTGTCTGGCAGGGTCGCTGGGGGCATGCAGGCCTCCAGCCCAGCCTGGCATGGCAGGACTATGCCCATGGCTGTGTCTGAGGCTGCTTCTCCCTGATCTCCAGCGATGAGGGAATCAGCCAGTCTCTGAGAACTCAGCCCTGTGACTATCTGCAATTTCTTGCATTTTCATACTTTGTGAAATCTAAACTCCAGCCTGAGGTGATTCCCACATATGAGTGAGTGAAGATCCAAGCCAAAGGAGACATCAAATGCTGTGTGAGCCAGAAACCAAGATATTGCAGTCAGCTGTGGAAGAAGACAACCTTCAGTGTCTATGCCATTCAGCCACTATTGACTTTCTAGTTCTGTATCATATTTTTCCCCCAGCCAAGGAACAGAAACAGGCAGAAGCTAATTCCTCACACTTTTACAAAGAATCACGGAGCTGCAATGCTCAGGTTTCAGCAGCTACATGGGAAAGCTGGGATAAAGGTATGATATGCATCATCTGAAGTTCATTGCAAGGCCAGCCAATGTGCAGTAGCATAAGGTTTTGCCATGAAGCAGCTTCACAGGAGACAAGAAAAGAAAGTGGGAAAATGATGAAGTTTGACAGTGATTAAAAGCATTATCTACCCCCTTCCTTCAGTACTAAAGAGCCATTAATCACAGTGTGGATATGGATTTATGTAGTGCTCAGCAGCAACCATGAAGGAAATAATGCTGACTCTCCCAAAAAAAAAAAAAAAAAAAAAAAAAAAAAAACCTAAAAAAAGTTCCAAGGTTAAGGATCTTCTCTGAAGTGCTCAGAGGACTCACAGCTCCCTGGCTCCATCAGTCACTGGGAACGAGCACTGCTGCGCTGAGCATCACTACATCCTTCATCGCTGCTGCTTTACCTGGGAAAGTGGGTGGGCTGAGGCTCAGGTGCCCCAGGCAGCCCTTGGTTTTTTTTTTACATTTAGCGAGGAGACGTTTTATCAAGGACAAAATTACCAAGTTCTGCCCTGAACTAGAGTTCAGCAGTGCCCTGGTACGCTAGAGCTGTGTTTTACCAGCAGATGGGTGTGCAGTGCCCTGCTGCAGGCTGTTTCAAAGGGACTGTCCTCAGAGACAAACGAGACCTCTCATCAGGGACAGTCCTGCTCATCTTACAGAAACCCAGTGAAGGCTGAGGACATGCAGAACCTGAGTGTCATGAACTGGGGGAAAAGTTTGTGTCAGCTAATTAAAAATCAGATGCTTACACCCTGGAACAGGACTGCTGTTCTCGGTTATCAGTTGATCATAAAGCATATCACAGTCTGTACACTGATTCTCTGGTTTTGGTAGGGTACACGAATTTAGCAGAGACAGTTTGGAAAACTACTTAAATTAGACTCTCTTTCTACCTCTACCCTCTTTTCTCATCAAAGATTGGACAACTGAACCTCAAATGAACTATAGTTGCATAATTTCTGTAGGCATTTTTGTAGAAACATTAATTTTGGGGTAATCAAAAAATTTCCCAGCTTATTCTGTCAAACTCTAACCCAGCGGATTCCAGTAAATTAATTTCCAGGAAGAATGTGACTGTGGAACACTGATAACACCTCATTGATAAAGGTTGGGTTTGGGTTTTTTTTTTTTGAGTTTTAAAGTGACCATTAATTTAAGCTCATTACATGTTCGTTACGTTTTTTTGTTTTTAAAACAAATTACTATTGGGAATATAGAAATCATAACATTGCTATTGCATATGGATTCATCCAGCAGCACTTCCTTTTGCAGTCTTCCAAAGGGGGACAAAAAGCCACGGCTGCACAAAAATACCCAGAAAGACTCAAAGTTTGCACTGAATGAAATGGTTTCCCTGAGAGATATCTGTTGTTATGCAACACTGATTGTTTTACCTCTGTGTTTTCCAGAGTTGCTATGGAAAATGTTAAACATGTAAAGTACCACTTAAACCTTGAATTGCCTCGTTTGGCTAACCTGAATTCTGAAATGATGGTTTGCTGCTATATTCCTCTTTCCAGTCTTTAATTCAGCAGAGGCTGCTCAGGCATTATGAATCCACACCAATTCTATGATTCTATGAATATATTTCATGGGCTATCTTTGGGGAAACAGGCTTTTAAAGCCGCTGTCCTTTTACCGTGTGTTTATGCCCCCTTTTTGTTTTTGGATGTAATGCATAACATTTGTGGGGGGAGACACTCCTGCCTTTATGGAAAGGACAAAAGAACTTTAATTTCTGCTATCAGTCCATCCTGATACTCTGCCTGCCCCCCCCAAAAACACTTCCAGACTCTCACACAGCTACACAGAGTCTAAATCATTGGTGCCTTGAGTGCAATTAACTTTTTTTTTTTTAATAATGGAGATTAATGACCTGATCTGTTAATAGAACAAAACTTAAATTCTTCACTAGACACCAGTGAATTTAGACATCTGCTTGAAGTAAGTATGTGTTCAGGGCCTTTCTGCATTGAGGCGTTGATGGGTAAAAGCGTTTGGAGCAGCTTTGCAGTGTGAGAAGTTTGGCTTGAGAACAAAAGGTAAGTCTGCATTTTCTCATCAATCTACAAACACACATTGGCACTGCTGTTAGGTAAAATTTTAGACAGAAATAAACTCTGACGCTTGACCTGTATTTCAGACTTAGATGCAAGGTAGGTTTGTCTGAATTCAGGTCTTCCCTGAGCTCAGGGAAATGCGGGATCAGCCGTTGGCTGGCCAGTTTTGAACGTTGGGTTAAAATGTCACACTTCTAGAAATGGGAGATAAATGTTTATGTGAGCAAATATCCAAAAGAAAAATGAACCAGTGTCATGGAAACAAAGTCAAAAGGCTGAAAAAGGCAGCTGCTCAGCGATATAATGTGTAATAACTTCTGGTTACTATAAATTAGAATTATTTAAAAAATCTGAAATGCAGTAGCTAGGAATGTCAGCCGTGGCAGAGCTCTCTGACAGCCGCCATCCGCCCGCCAGGCCAGCAGGCATCCAGCAGCGCTGGATCTGCACAGTGTCTTCTGCAGTTGCCCCCGTTTCCAGTCAAAACCCTCTCCATGCCCCAGCAAGAGCCCCGCGCCCCTCAAATCACGAGCTGCCCCAGTTCCCTGCTGCTCTCCTTGCTGGTGTTTGCCACACGCACTAGAAGAGAGGGCTCATTAACACATTGCTAATGATGTCAGGCTTGTAGCAGGAACCCTAAGCGGTCAAGTAATACCTAAATTAATCCATTCCTTTATATGATTCATCAGATGAGTCGCTAGACCTTTTAATTTACAATCCACCTTTCTGATTTATTTTGGTTTTGTCATACTGCTATTAAAGGCACTTGTGTTCCCTGCGCACACCGGGCTAAAAAAAACACATTATAAAATAAAAACACATTATAAAAGCCTCAGCTGCTAAGTAGTAGCGTGTTGATAAAGTGACTGCAGCAGAGCAGATGGGTTCCCACCACTGCGTGTGCTGGCCCAGGGCTCCTGGTAAATATAGAAGAGTGATTTCTGTCGTTCTGTCAGAGGTATTTATTTATATACTGCCAGTCACCATCCTATCAAGGGCAGAGTAGTATTAGCATTCTATCCCAGTGGGGTTTTTCTCGATCATTGAAAAGCTTTGCTCTGGCATGCCAAAAAAAGTCAGTTAGATGTTAGATGGTGAATAGATTAAATAAATGTAGGGCGATGATCCATTCAGATAAGAAACATGGTCCTCTCCACCTTCCTTCTTTCAAGAAGCATGACAGAAATCTGAGCTTCAGAGGGACTACCTCGAAATATAAGGTTTATTGGAGAAAGATGAGGAATAACAGCAGTGACTACTCTAGAGAAGATAAAGTTTCTATTCATTGGGGTTTTTTTTTTATATTCAAGAGTCGTAGAAACACCGTATTAAAACCAGGTAATCAGAAATATTTCTTTTCACCATAACCTTTTAGCTCTAATACTGCCTGTGACTGGGTAACAGTCAATTCAAGAGGCCAGGAGAGTGCAGGAAGGGCTAGGAATGCTGGAGCAGTGAAGGCAGGCCACGCTTGACATCTACAGCTTACCAGAGAGACTTTTTTTTTTTTTTTTTTTGTTAAAAAGAAAAAGGGAAAAACCATTTTCAAGGTTTGAAAACATTCGAATTCCCTGAAGATAAAAACAAGGAGAACTGAACTTTTCAGAAGCAAAAGTTTAGACAAAAAAAGATGCCAGGCCCTCGCTGGTGATTTTGGATTGCCAATTATCAATTCGTAGCTTTGGGTTGGTGTTATTGTTTTTAATTGCAGCTGGCATAAAGCTTTTCCCAGTGCTTCTCTCATGGCAGGACTGCCGTTTGTACCCCACGGGGGACACCGTGCCGTGGGGCAAAGGCAGCGCGGCTAGGACTCAGCCACAGAGGTTCACATCCCATCCCTCCTCCGAGCATCAGCTTTGGCTGCCCATAGCCAGCTCCAGAAGGCCCTTTTTTATTGCCTTGCCTCTGAAAGTAATTTCTCAGGACTTTTACTCTCATGCTATCTTTTGTGCCAGTGTTATAACGAGGAGGAAAATAAATCCCCTCTTGGGTACAGAAAGATTTTTCAAAAAAGCCATATTTGTGAGCATCAAATTCTTTTTTGAATAACAAGACCCAAAACTATTTTCAATTTTGATGACAGGCACGCATAAAATCAGGGGTCCCTTATCATTGCAGGACTTCACTCTGCTGCACCTTCTTCCTAAGGCAAATGTTTATGAAATGAGCGTATCCTTATCTTCTGGAGCAGGGTTGCTAGTAACAAGAATCCAGTACCTTTGCTGTTGATGACATCTTTCCATTGGTCTTAATGGAGAAATTCAATCTCTGAAAGTTTATAACCCACCCAGGCATGACATCTCTGAGAATGCACT
Organism: Tetrax tetrax; assembly: GCA_009806455.1. Classification (NCBI taxonomy): domain Eukaryota; kingdom Metazoa; phylum Chordata; class Aves; order Otidiformes; family Otididae; genus Tetrax; species Tetrax tetrax. Next base: position 28,107 of record WHYT01017748.1, on the reverse strand, counting down.
TAATTCCCTCTCTTTTTTTAAAAAAATCCTGATTTTAACTTTCCTGTAGTTTGGACTGATATTATAAAAACCTGCCTAAAAGGACAATGGGATTAGAAAACTTACTTTAACTTCAAGCCTGAATACCACTTACATTTTTTCTCACGGCTGTTCAATGAGGATGTTTTCCAGTTTGAATTTGCCATACTGCCTTCGTTCTTGTGGGATTCGAACGCATCAGCTAGTTTCTGTCAGGGAAACACAGACACGTAAGTGCACTTCATCTCCCCTCCCCTGAAAAGTCCACTTCTGAACAAAACAAAATGCCAATGAAGCACACTCAAACCCAATCAAGCAGGAAACCAGAGGACTCTTGTACAGGCAGTGGAACCCTGGTCTGTTCCTGCCTCCACCTCCCATGTACCCTGAAATTAAAAGCCCGGTGTTCCTAAAGAGGCTGCTCGCACTGTGATGGAAGAAGTCGTGCTGTTCTGAACCTCTGTGATGAAAAACCCTTCTCATGAGACTGTTTACTGGGAGAAGACCAGCAAAACAAATGTGACTGACGTGCAGCGTGTGGTACAAAAATCCCAGTGGCTCTGAGACACCACATGTACGCCAAGGAGAAGCAGCCCCTCGAGGGTGATTTAACCCCGCGCCGCAGCAGGAGCTGTTAGTGGCGGCAGTGGGAGAAGCTGGGCAGCGGGCGGTCAGTAACAGTCGGTGTGTGCCGGGGAGCTGCTCTCCCCAGAGAATTGCTATCCATCTTCAGAGCTGCTAAAACACCTTCCAGCTTCCCAGAGGGAAATGTTTATTGTCCCAAGTGGCAAAGAACTATTGACAATCATCTGTCTGTCTGTCTGTCTTTTTAACTACCCATCGAGGACGGGAAAGGGAGCAGGCATGCCCGTTGCTTATGAAAGCACTAGAATGCACATTTCTTCCTTGCAAAACCCACAAATTTTTGTTCAAAGGAGAAATTAAATCTAATTGAACTTTATTCTTTAGACTGTTTTATTTTCCTAGCAGCTCTAGCTCTTAGAAACAGAGTATGCACAGCCTGGGAACTGAGCCATGAACACGGAGCTCAGGTACATGCCAGCCATTCTGCTCCCAGCCAGTGTTTTTCCTCTCTTTTCTCCTGAAAAGAGAAAATTATCACATTCATGCAGATGCCTTATTTCCTAAGGTAGCTGCAATAGGATGCACTGCACATCTCCCTTTTGGAAACAGCAGCAGCTACACCCCTTTGCAGGGCTTTCACAGAGCTAATACACGAGCACGTTCCTCACAGCAGAATTTACACATCTGAAGTCTTTCAGGTATAAAACTATCATGCGCTGTCTCTAGTAGAAGGGGATCTTTGCTTCATTTTATTCTCTTTCCCGGAAATCAGATCCTTGCTAACCAGGCTGGACTTCAGTTTTGTGACAGCGCGGAGCGTGTGCTGCTGCTCAGCACAACTCTGAGCTCCTCAGGAAGGTAAGACACAGCGGGCTGAGGGCTCAGCACGCGAGGGACCACCGGCTAGGCAGGGCGGCACGGACAGGCAGCCGGCTGGAAGTGCCGGATGGTTCTGTGCCGAACACAACGCGCTGCAAGGGCTCCCGAGGCCTCTGGGCCCCTGCCTCCCTGTAACCAGTCAGACCTTGCTGCCCTGACACAATGAGATCGCTGCAGCGAAGGAATTTATTAAATCTACTGATGCAGCACTACAGGTAATCCTGAAAGAGCAGCAGACATCCTTTCCTGCTTCGCAAGCGTCTGTATGCTCTCACTCAAAGACTGACCTAACACTGCCGGTGTGTTAGAAAAAGCGTGTTCTAGTCCAGAGCAGGGCTTGGAAAACAAATCCTCTCTGTAAGTGCACGGAGCAGGGCACAGGCTAACAACAGGAATGGTCCAACGCCCGATGCTTCAGCCCTGCTCGCTGTGCCAGGCTGTCACAACCGCACGCTGCCCGAGCGCATCGCTTGTGACGGGCAGAAAAGTCAGAGCTGGGAGATGTGTGTTAGTCCTTAATGAAGACTGACTGGTTCTTAAAAGAGATGTTACAGTGTCGCTTTAAAAATACTTCAACTCAAAGCTGACTTAAGTATTTTTTGATCCATTATAATTGAATCTGCTCAGACAGAGAAGTTTTATGAGACTAATTACCTACTGGCTCTACTTGAAGTAAATATTAAAGGCAAGAAAGATAAACATGCGCTGAAGTACGCTATGCAAATAATTTGTATAATTACCAGCTAAGCCCATGCATTCATAGTCTATTAATCACGATGTGGGTTTAGATGGTATTCACAGCAAAGCAAAGGCAGAGGGACAGAATAGGACTGTGTTTTTGTCCCTGATTGTAAATAACAGGTCAGGAAAAAGTATTTTAACCTATCTGTATACTGTGTCTCATCATTGTAATGTAAATTATAAGAAAATTTCTTTGTCAAAACCCAGCTGCTTTACTCTTTTCTGGGCCTGCTTTTCTAAGAGCAGAGTAAGGCTTGGGTCACTTGTACAGTACGTGAAGTAGAGAGATTTTTCAGAAGCAGTGGGCTTTAAAGCACATCTAATCCTACTGACATTAACAAAGTGAAGCCAATTGTGAGCACTTCTTAAAACCCCACAGGATTTGCTATTTGTTTTTCTGCATAAAAAGATGATGAAGGATATAACTGAAGAAAAAAATACTGTAATAAGTGAAGATATCTGAGAAATAACTTCATAACAGCATTGCTCATAAAGAAAAGACAAACGGTTAGGGTTACATCTGGAAAGGAATCTGAGGTGAGTGGGAAGATACAGAGTTGTAACACCAGAAGGGCAAGGCTTGCATGTTTAGAAATGTTTAGGAAAAGGGATTCAAATAATCCTTTTTAGAAGGGAAAAAAACCCTTGTCCATCACCTCTCCCTTTGCTTTTCCTTTTCCCTCTCCTTTTCCTGTGAGGGAGTGTTTGTAGAGCTTCTTGAGATCCTGGCACGTATTTCCCATCTCCTCTTGGTACAGGGGACTTGGCTCAGCTCTTGACCAGTTCTCAGGCGGACCGTAATTTCAGTTTCTCTCTTGACATCAGTAGTTTTAAATGAGAACAAACTTCATCCCCAGCCGGTGTCCTACATTTCAAACTTCAGCGCTGTCTCTCCATGGTGAACCTCACGTACCAGGCCCCAGGTCCTCAGCAATGGGTGCAGCTAAGCTATTTTTGCTTCTTGCCTGTGGGACCAGGGTCCGTTCCCCAGTGTGGAGGAGACCTGGGCTGCTGGGCTTATAGCCCACTTGGCTGCGAAAGCCACATCAACATCGGCCCCTCTGTAACTGGGAGCAGAGAGTTGGAGCTCCTAAAAATACATGAGAGGAAACAAGGAGCTAATGCTGCTGGTTTGTGCTTTGTGAAGATGCATTATTCATAGTGTACAGAGACAAGCAAGGGAAAGAAGATGCCTGGCAAAGCCCCCAGAATGCGTTATTTACCCCTGAGTAAAAACTTAGATTTGTTGAGTAAACTCCATAAATTTAGCAGGACTCCTGAAATGTCCAGATGTTTTTGAGCAGATGAATAATGCTCTCTGCCTGAAAGCTTACTGAATTTTTTATTGTCTTATGCACTATTTGTGTGGACAGGTCTTCTGAACGAGCAGCAGTAAATAGCATCTTCAGCACTGCTGCAGGTATCCAGTGAGAGAGAAGAGCCAGGGACACCCAGCTCATCTAGGAGGCCCTGAGGATGTCCTAAGGGTGGCTGGAAGCAGAGACCACTGTTAAACAGTCAGAAGATGACAACTGAATTAAACCTCTCTTAAGAGTCTGAATATAGCCATGCCATAAAGAGAGGATGGCTGAGCATCGCCAGCCGTGCCCTCAGACACACCTGCGACAGAGCGGGGTGCTGCGCTCTCAGGCAGCCAGACCTCAAAAAAAGATTTCGGCATTAAGGCAGAAATTGAATCAGCCCCCTCTGTGGAACTGATGCTGCATTCTCTTCGGATTGGAAAGAATTTCTTCTCCATGGTATTTCTGTAGTAATGCTGCTCCACTTGGACCAATTTAAACTGGAAGAAAAGGATTTGCCTACGAGAGCTCTGCCTCGGCAGGACAGCAGCACCAGATTTATGTCTCTACTTTCTTTATAATCTGGAGGGCTTGCACTTCCATTTGATGATGCTCTTTCCTGTGAGATTCCCTCTATGTTTAAAATAGAAGATGCCACGAGCCCTGGGACTGCTGGTGGGACTGGGGTGCCTCTTCAGCAGTGGTTTTCTGGTTTTGCTCTCTCTACCTGCATCTTCTCCAGCTGTGCCTGTTCTGCTGGATTAGTGCCAGCCATATATAAGGAAATAATTGGGCCAGCTGCTGTGACTTTATAACGGATGTGTAACTATTTTGTGTGTTTCCTTCCGGATTCTGGTTTCCCCTGCTCTTGCTTCTATTCCACATTGCCTAAAGACTTAATTTACTTGAATTCTCAGTCTTGGTATGTGTGCTTTCTTTATTGGTCAAAATAGAACCTATAATGACTCTGAGTGTATATATATACACTTGCTCTCTGTGTAAGTTCTTGCTTTTCTACAGCTACACCCACGTGCACATATATCTGTATATACATACACAGAGCTGTGTGCAGTCAAAATGAAATTTTCTCCCTTGTTAAAGACCACTGGCAAGCATTACAGCACTGAAACCGTGATGCACTATTCGCACTTACAGTGACTGTAAACGTGACTGGCTCCAGCCAAGACCAAGCTGACTGTGCTGGTGCCCCAGGAGCTGGGTCTGACAGAGCCTCTCTCACCCCCAACCCCAGCTCGCCCTTCGCTCTCGTGCTGCTAGCCTTGCATGTGAGTTAACTTGAGCAGCTACCAGCCTGGCTGCAACCTAACTCCAGTTCAAATCATGCCCAGGAGCATCAAGAGGATTCATTACTGCTTCATTTTAAAGCGCAGCTGCAAGAGGAGGAAAAGGCATCAGGATCCATCTTTTGTGACTCGGCCAGTGTAGCGGCACAGCTCCTCTTCCCCCAGCTCCAACCCAAACCCCACCTCCCAGGCCATACAGCAGGCTCTCTTGAAGTCAGTGATTGTTCATCATGCCAATGCTTTGCTGCCATGGACAAAAGAAAATGCAACATTCAGAGGACACAAAGAGAAAGTCAAGGACCTGCAGGGTAGAAGAGACTCACAGGGTAGACTTTTGAGGAGGCACAGCTCTGTGGCTTAGCAGTCAGGACATTATGCAAGGAAAAATGAATTTTGGGCTGAGAACACTGCTAACACAGATCACATTAAAGAGCAATTTGGTCAAACCCAGAAACCACCCTGGGACAGGAAGCAGGACCTGAAGGCCCTTTTGCCAGCTCAACTTCATCTTCACTGCTTCACGACTGACAGCTCTCCTGACTTCATGCGATAATGTGCCTTTACCAGGATATCTGTCATTTTTATCGGTTCCTATAACTCAGCTGCTCAAAACTTCCTGCTGGTGTCATTTAGCCTCTCTCCTCCTCATAGATAGCTCCTAGCTGCTAATATATACTAACAATTTTCACAGTCGCCTGCTTCCCATCTGTTGCAGTTTCACTGCTGGTTTTTTCTTTTTTTTGTCTTACTTCCTCTCTAATCTCAGCTTGCTTTTGTTGAAGTTACACACTTTTTCATCCTTACTGTGATTTTTTGGCTTTTTAGACATTAAATAAAATTTCTCCAAACAGTTCTCAATCACATTGCACTCTGTTTCGGTTCCTTCTCACAGATGACTCAATGCATAACGGCTTCCAGGCTGGTGACACTGGCTGTTTCAGAGCTGTGGAGATGGTTGGTTGGGATTTTTTCCCATAGCATATGATGAAAGTAATGCAGTCATGCACTCTTGCACCTAAGTATGTTCTAACTTCCAGCTGGGTGGTCACCCCTTTAGTTGCGAATGCAGCACTCCTTGTGCTGGCAGCAACATTTTTCAAATTACAAAATGTCACTTAAAATTTCAAAATGTTCTGACATTTGAGTGTTGTGATGCGAGTCCTCCAGCAGCTGCCACTCACTGGGCAGCCTGCCTGAGAGCTCCCTGTTATGGGCCAGTGGGAAAGGAGCTGGTGTTCCTTGTGGGACTTGTCTGTCCTTAGCAGACACCAGGTAATGCCTCATCCTCTGCATTTTTCCTTGGGCCTGTGGGCCGTGTCACTCATATAAAGGGGTAACGCAGAATTTGCTCTAGGATGTGCTGCCTGCTTGTTTTCACCCAGCTGATGGTCCCCAGGTTGTCAGAACTGCTTTGCATTTTCGAGCCACATGAACCTTTTGGTTTTCAGCAGCAGAAAGGTCAAATATCCATTCATAAATGACCTGGTTCAGTTCTTTGTGTTTAATCATCAGGCATACAGCACCTGTGACTAGCAATTAAAACTAATTCTGTCTTTCAGCTCCATGGTGTCTTGACCTCAAGTGGAGTTAATTCAAACTTTTAATTCTTCCCACGCCTAAAACCTTCTTGTTCTCAGGGGCAGAACAGTTGGAAGGTGTTTCAGGACATTTGCGTCAGGATTATGGTTTGACAGGGAACATCTCCGCCAGAGCCTTCCCGGGCGGCCCAGTCTCCAGCATCCATGCACTTGATGTGCTTATGCTTGAGAGGAGCTTCAGGCCCTCTGGGTTTTCTTTCCTCACTAAGGAGGAAGGCAAATGACACTGAGCAGCACCAGAAGAGCCAATTACCATGTTAAGATCAACTGCAGGTCACCTAATGCCTTGGATCAGACCACAGCGACAGGAATTTGCAGAAGAGAAGCACTGAGGAAACTGTAGCACTCCGTAGAAATCTTGCACCTTTTTTATTAGGATGATAAAAGAAATGAAGTGTTAGGTGGGAAGGATGGGTGCTGAAGGCTGCAAGAAAAGCATCAGCTACTTCACCAGTAGCAGTGCTTCTGAGTGGTGGGTTTAGGGGGTGAGAAAAAAAAAAAGGATCACTAAGAGATTTGGTTTATAATGGCACTGAGGAGTCTTCAAAGGCAAACGGCCAATAGCTGATTTCCTACAGATTGATGATTTCCTAAGATAGATTTCATTCTAAGGCAGTGAAAATAAAATTTTCATAGTCAGAGAATTTTTTCCTGAAGTGCAAATTGAAACAGCTAAACGGTGTTTATGCATGTGTATGCATATAAATATGTATCAACTTTCCTTCCTCACTTGACATGATTGCGAAAGAAATTCCCATCCTGACTTTTCACACCCACATGAGTACAGAAAGAAGGAATTTAAAGGTTGCTTGAATTTATATATCCACTGTGAATTTTCTAAGTACTGAAAAGTACATTTTGTTGAAGAGATGAGTGTGATGTAATTTACTGTTTGAGGGCTTCCAACTGGAATGTTACCGTACATCACCTAACACTTTCCACTGAGTGGGCGTTCACCTTGTGTGTCTTTGGCCAAAACCTTGCAGTGTTATTTGCTGTGCAACAGCTTCCTTTTACAATGGGATCAGGAGCATTGGGCTGGTGCTACACACATTTAGTTAGCGCTTAGGCATCCCTAAAAAAGCATGGAGGAAGTTCCTGCCTTCAACAGACAAGAATGCCATTGTCTGCTATTAATATTGATAATATTGCTGTAGGCAATGGATCTAAGAAGTGTGATATGCAAAACACAGAGGTATAAATCCAACAGCTTTGTAATACATAATGGAAAAGAACAGAAAATACACAGCTGTGATAAGCCCTTTATCACTCAGCATTGATAACCTCTTTTCAGAGAGGAACTCAATGGCCCAGGAGACGCTGCCCGCTGCCTGACTTCTCGCCAAATCAAATCTGTCCCTGACTACTTTTGTCCCAAAGCTGGTCCCTCACTGGTGGAAAGCTGCACTGACCTGCAGAGGATGCCCATGTTCCTGCCAACAGCGGGTGCAAAGCAGCAGAGCCCCCCAGAGCTGGTCCTGCTCCATCCCGAGCCTCTCTGCCCGCGCTGCTCCCATACACGCCATGGAAGAATGAAGCCTCACGAGCCGAAAGTAGGATTCTTCTAGAGAGCAGCCTTGTGCGCTTCACAGAAGTAGGCTTGAAAAACTGAATTGGTTCTGTTGTGGTTCCTCTGGCCTCCTGCCCCGGCCAGCCCTGCCTGTGGGGATGCTGGGAGGAAAAGACAGGCTGAAACTGATGTGGAAATCCCATTGCGTTCATGTAGATTACACATATTAGATCGAATTTGATTTCCTTGCTGGTTCACACAATCGGCTTATTGTCACGTATGTGTAAGTGTAAATAAACAAATGCATTTTCCTTATCCTTTATGGATACAATGTCATAGATTTGACCTTTCTGTCTTGGAGAGCAGGCCCCGCAGATGATTATACAGTAAGAAAACATATGTCAAAAAAATGTTTCATAGCTCCAGCTCTCACTGAATTAATAGCTGACTCAAAAGGCTCCAGCTGCTTTTTAAATAGCTTTCATGCTACCAGCTTTTTTAAGAAAACTTTTTGAAAACAAAACAAACTTCATTCACCACGAGCCTGGTAAACATAATGAAGGAATTAAAAAGAAAGTGAAAATATCGAGAGCGACACCGCAGCAAATTTGGCTCTCCTGGATTCACTAGTGCCAGTTACACATCAGGCCAGCTATTCCTGCTTGAAATTAAAACAATGTTCAGTCCCAGGATTAATTTAATTGCCCAGGATAAGCGCACTGAAAAATCCAAGCTGGATTTTTTTAAAAGGATAAGGGGCAGAGATTCCAAGCATGTAAATAATTATAAAGGAGTCACATTCAGGCAGCCTAAAATCCACCTAAGTTACCATGCTCAGGATTTCTTATCAGCCAGCTCGGAGTCTGTAGAGCACAGCGAGCATTAAGCTCTGGAACCTCAGTGGCATTTACTCCAGCCGTAAGTCCAAATACTGTCATTAGTGAGACTGACAATATTTAGGCAAATTGACACCCATTTCCCCATGACTAGTCAGACACCTAGTATAAAAATGACGCCAGCCAGAGCCTCTTACCCTTTTTTGGCAATTTGGAAGTTGTAGATCTTGACAAGCCAGGAGCAGATGTCCTGGTGACTCTCTGTGTGTGTCAGTCGCATCGGTGCTGCTCCCGTTCCAGCCTGATACCGAAAAAAAGAGGGACTTCAGGAGGCTGGCAATGAGGGAATGCTTTGCTTTAGAAAATGTGCAGTGCTGTAATAAACTTAATCTTTATTAGCTAGTGCAAATGGAGCAAGGTTTAGAGTAATTGTACCTTGACTGTATAGATTAAAAATGAATAAAATCACTTTACATTTGCCCTTGATATAGGGCACAAAGAAATAGAGAGAATCCACATACAGATAATTCAGTCCTGGTTAACAAACCTAAAAGCTAACTGCAGAGAAAGATGTGCAAAGATCAGAACAATCGCATCTCTTCAGACGTTCTTAGACCCATAGCTAATATCAAGGAGGACTTAAACGCATAAATTCCACAGCCACCATGAGAGCATCTCGAAGTCACTTATTTTGATGAGCCACCTTACTCACACACTGTACATGCTACTGGGATAGAAAGCCAGTGACAAAGGAGTGTAATTACCTTGTCCCAGCACCAGTCACCTCTTCAGCCTGGGCCTCCATGACCAGTGGCAGACCAGTCAGCTCTCAGTTTTATCGTAGATGCAGTGGTTTTGTTTAAAGGTTTGTTCCCGATTCCTGTGAGTACTGTGTTTTCTGCAGGCTTCACCTTGCAACAACTGTCCCATAAATCATGTTTGAAAGAGAATGTTTAGAAAGGAACCCAAAGCTATACAGTTTAAGCCTTTCACTAACCATTGACAAAGATCTATAAATGTGCAGCATGTATACAAATGCTATATCGTCATCCTACTTAATTTTCTGGGAGCGGTCACTAGTTTTGGTTAAAGTTGCTAGCAAAGATAAACTAGCCAAATTTTTTTTTTTTACTGTATTTGCAGCAGATCACATCCTGCTGCAACAGCTCCTGAATTTGTTGGTAAATATAAGATGATTTCACAACAGTCACTGTAACAGAGGAGAGCAGTAAAATACAGAGCAGGAGTCAAGAAGTTCATGTTCTGGAGAAACTGTGTGGCTTGAGAACCAGTGACAACAAGCAAGAAAACTTGAAAGGCATTAAAATTGGGCCTTTTTGTATGAAGGACAGTCCTCAATTATCAATGATTTCCACTAGTCTTTAAAAGATGCAAAGGTCCTTGTCTGTATTGAAAATATACTCCTGGACCTACACACTAAACCATTGGTATCAGAAGCTGTATTTCCTCTGTATTTATAATGAACATATCAGAGACCTAATTGCTTCAAGTTAAGGAAAGGAAACAATTCTGCACTGTCTAAACTTTAGCCTTTTAAAAAGTAGCCATGGATCATAACAGAAAAAGCCCCATTTCCCTCGGTCAATAAACCAAACAAGCAAACAAAAACCCCTTATCAACAAACAAAATACTAACCCCAATCCTATCGCTTCAGCTTCATTCTGTGTTTGGAACAATCAGGAAGACCACCATCACATATCTTCCGGTCTATACCTCCCTGGCTGTGCTAATTAATAGTGGCTTGAGGCAGTGTTTATTTCTTAGCTCCTGAGATAATAGGTTATTGATTAATCTGTGAGCTAATAGCGAAGGTTGTGTCTCACAGAAGAAGGGATTGCCTGGACTGAAGTTCATCATTGTTCCTGTTTGCACACACAGGGGGACCATGTATTAAACTGTCACGTAAGGAAAAAGAAAAGACCTTTAATGACTTTTATTGGCTTCTAAAGATTCCTCACCCGCACCCACCACCAGTTGCTGTGGTCAGCCCAAACAGCCACCAAGCTGCCACTAACTTCCGTTAGGTATTTGTAGTTCACCAAAACTTCCCTGCCATAAGTAAGAAAATAGGAAGACCTAACACCCTGAAGTCATCTGCTCTTGCAATGATGTTCTTGATTTCACTGCTGCTTCGTCTTGTGGCATTGCCATCTCATCATGGCAGAGATGCTGAAGAATCATGAGACAAACACACAAAGGGGTGTTTTAAAGGACTAAAAAAGCACTGGAAGAGATTAGAATCAGAAAGCCATGGAGCCTTAAGTGCAACATGAAATTGAATGGAAATGTTGAACAGTGAACACATGATTGGAAATGCAGAACTTGGTGCAATTTGGAGGGTCTGTTCTAACAAAAGCCTCAAGATTATAAGATCTGATATCATTGCAGAATACTCAGTGAAAAATATTCATTTCAGTTGTATCACTAGTCATAGCATCCAAAATAGGAATCTTATTGAAACCTGTATTTTCAAAATGTGTTTCAGAAATGTGGAGGTTTCAATGAATTAGTATATTTTTGCAAGATGGTTTGAGTTCCGCTGAATCGGGTTATTCAGAATGAGGAATTATCTTGCAAAAAAAAAAAAAAAAAACCAACACCCCAAAAAAGGGGATGGAACCCAGCATTAAAATTATCATTTTATATCAATACATTTGGAACTGTTCTAATTCCAGATAGAACCAGTTCCTCTACTACTCACCTTTTCATACCTGTATATGTATATAAAATTAATTCTCTATTGAAAGTCATCTGGAGTCTGACAGCAAAAACCAAAACATCTGATTCTCCCTTGCAATCTTCTGTTAGTACTACTGAGAAATGCCATCCATTTTTTTTCTGGCCATTGATTTTCTCAGTTGTGTAGGTCACTTTCACACAATTCTGGCTGGCCCTGCCTAGACCCAAGCCCTGTGTGGAGCCACAGCTAACACGGGCACTTTTGAAAGTCTTTTTGAGACTATGTGCTTACTAATTGTTTTTAAAGTGTCATGGCAGTTCGGGAATTAATTTCACCCCCCAGTTCCCCAAACCTCTGGCCTTTTCTAAGCTTTAATTGAACTTTTGATTTTCAGGTGCTTGTCCAACTCAACCAGGATTTCTTAGTTTACTTGTTCATCTGCATGTAATTTTCAGGGAAGACACTCCTTATGAAGCTGTGTGATGGGAATTTAAAAAAGTTATTAATTTATTTGACACAAAAGCATTTTGGAAAAGTGCTACTCAGTGGCCTGTGCACCCTGTTTTTATTAAGGTGCATAATGGGGGAAAAAACTAATATCAAATCCAAGGAAATGCATTAAAAAGTTGATTTCCCTTAAGGTACAGAAGCTCCTGAAAAAAATTTGTATTTTCTCCTCTTTCAACTACTACAGAGGCATTTTTATTGCCTCATTTATGTCAGTTAGGATAGCTAATGATATATTATTACATGACCCATAGCCAGCCTCATCTTGCATTAGTGCTACACATGCTTCCTTGTATCTAGTGCTGCTTTTCCAACTATTTTGTGCCACCCAAAGCATTTCAGACACAATTTCAATTACAGAAAATAGGACTCACAAGTAGGTGTAAATGGATCAAATATTTTGGCATGGCTGTCCTGCTCTGAAACGGCTGAACAACCTGTCTGCATTTCCAGGGAACGAGCTCGAGGTGCACATCTGCCTTCCACTGAGCAGACTTCGAGGTTTTTTGTGTAACATTAACGGGCTAAATGCTATCGACACGCGTTGGGGAGAGTGTGTCTTGCAGTTTAATTGTGCACGTTCACCAGAAGTGCCAATTCAGGGCCAATATCTGCTTTCATTTCCTCTGAATTCAATACAAATCCAACAGCAGCTGCAGGATCAAATCCCAAGCCCAGCTATGGAATATTTGTTATACGATATTGAATTTTTCAGACCAAGTTTAAGCAGTTCATGCAAATTAATGAAGAATTTTCAAATATCTGTCCATGGTTTCAACAAAGCCAATGCTTTAGGGAAAAATACTCCACAGTATGAAAATAAATTGGATCTGTTTTGTCAGAGTAATTAACTTAAATGAAAGACAGTGAGTATTTGTTACTTGCCATGCTGTAGTCTGTGTATTGATTCTCTCCGCAGAAGTCTAAGACTACATCTTTTTAACATCAAAGGTCTTCCTATTAGCCTCTTTTTAGGTTTCTAACAATAAATTTAAAAATTCTCTTTTCACTTTGTGAGATGGATCTGAAAGAACTAAAGTCATAAAAAAAAAACCTGCTCTGAAACAGATGAGCTTAACTGAATTTAAGATTAAAAAAAAATCCTGTGCTGAATTTCATGACTTTGTGCAAAACCAGGTGTCAGCACAAAGTCGCTGAGATCTATTTATAACACACAAGAATGAGGTAGGTGAGTGATGCACCAAACCTCTCCTTAAACCCAGCCTTATTCTCCAAGTCTGGATGAATGCAGCAGGGTACCCACACAGTCTGGAAAATGGCAAGCCTTGGCAGGGTGTTATAAGAAAAGTAACAAGAAAATGCCCAAATGCAAAGAGCATCTGAGTTTGCACAGAGCATGAGGACAGACAGGCTGAGTGATGTGGTTTGGTACCAGCATCAGCAAGTATTATTCGCATTTCAATTTCATGTTCTTCTAAATGAAAGGTCCAGCTTTTGACATTTCAAATTGTTGAAAAAATAAATAAATAAATAAATCTATGTTTATAGAGGCAAAATGTACCACGTGGAAGCAAAATGTATCAGATAATAAATGGGAAAGGACCAGACTCTGCAATAAAGGAAAACAAATTTAGGGTTTGTTTTTTTTTTAATCAGTAAACAATATGTTTCTCCAAATAATACATTAGCTGCTTTTCATTTTTCAAATAAGAGTCTACCATTTTCACCTGGAGATCAGTCAGTACAGCTTGGATATTTTTAAATACTTATAATCATGAACCAAAAAGATGTTGGCATGGCAAGAAGCTTAACAGCAATAAAAAGAATGTAAGTGGAAATGCGGAACAGCTGAGAACCAGCAATAGTGCTTTATATGATACCAATCTCACTTAAAATCGCTTTCCTTTGCGTGCAGAAAGGTGTTTGCGATCACGCTCCCCAGTCAGCGGTGCGGCCGTGGAGCAGGTTGAGTGCTGTGGGAAGGACAGAGGAGCCCTTGCCTTCTGCAGCAGCTGGCAGGCATCCTGTGCTTGTCACCCCAAACATGCTGATAAAATGGTACTTTCATACCGAGAGAAGTGTTGCCTAAATCTGCCAAAATTCAGAAGAAAAAAAAAAATTATCCAAAAATTAACAAGTACAGTACTGGAGAAGGATGCAAGAGACATGGCTGCTTTGTGTCCTCCTGTCTGGTGACCACAACCACCTCACCGAATCTGCTGCCTCCTCTCAGGTTTTCCTTCCTATCCCCATCCAGAGCATCTTCCATCCAGTTTGAACAGCACCCAGCACAAGACAGCCATGACTTCAGCTGGAGCGTCCTGCCACCCCAAACACACACACTTCTTACAGTCACTCTGCTTTGCTTTGCTTTTGTAATAGAGGAGGTTTATCCTTCATCTGCCATATTACAGGAATTTTCATTACATCCTACTTTTTTATAATTAATGACAATATACAATGTGATTATTGTCTATAAGTTATTCACTAAAATGTTTAAATAATCCCCTTACAGGAAAAACATATAATTTTCTATACCTTGCATCTATAGTTGCTGCAGCCATTGCTGAACGAATACATTGCTATGAAGCAGAAATCAAAAATTGCCAAGTGTATTGGCATAAACTAATGCTAGATTAAGAATTTTCAAAGAGAAAAAAAAAAAAAAAAAAAAAACCCCACGAACTTATTTTTGATGCTCACTATAGTAAAACATAGAAATAACAATATATATATATATATATATATATATATTTCATATGCTCCTGCCCCCTGCCAGGTAATTGCAGCCAAGCTGGGATTGCTGTGTACTCCCAAACCGGTCCAGGCTGAGGAGGCACTGGCAGCCTCGTGCCACCCCACTACGTTGCATTTCTCCAACTAAATTGCTCCACAGACCTCATCAAGAGCAAAACTGGAGTCACCATGTCCATTCAAGTACTGCACTTGCTCCAAGGCACAACAGAATTAATCCACTGTCACATACGATTAGTAACCACCATGTTGGCACGTATTGTTGAGCTTTTTTTTAGCTTATGTGCAGCTAATTGGACCTTGGTTCTGTAGCTGTACCACAGGCGTTTCTGCTGCAAGGAGCTGGTCCCTTCTGCCTCTGCTGAGGAGCAGGGGGCTCTGCTTGCTTCCAGACATTTTCAACAGAAACTTAGAGGACAGTTGTGCAATCTCAACTTAAGGATAGATTATGTGATCAGGACAGCAAAAAAATATCAGGATTTAATTTCTTGATACTTTCTTAGTGACTTTAAAGCACTTTTCCCTCTCCTATCTGCAATGAAATTCCACCCTGCTCTTGGCCTTACAGGACTAAAAGAAAAGTACATGGATTACATACAATATTAGACCAATTTTTGTCCTAGGAATCAATCAATGCACATGCAAAGGTGTCACGGTGTTCTTTAAGCTTTTGCAAATGTTCGTCACGTGTGACCACTTGTAAACTCTGGGGATTGCCTTAGCTGCAAAACACCCCTTGCATTGCCCCACAGTGCAGTTCGTATGAGTAGATTACCTGGACAGTAAGGGAGCACAGGCCTTATTCGCCCTCACCACACTAAGATAATGTTGTGATGCTGTTACCCCAATAGCGTTACGGTCATGTTGTGATCACCGTGGAACAGCAGACAATTATTACCTGTGATAACCAGCCAAGTCAGCCTTGCAGTACTGATTAAACTACTGTGAAATAATCATTTCTCCACTGAGGTCATTTCGTCTGAGTACAGAGCCGGCGCACACAGGCATTTCTTTGTATCAGTGACAGAAATTGTGAGTTCAGCTTTGTGTACAAGAGGAAACTGCAGCAACTGCCAGCCAGTGTGATGGTGCGGGACTGCCGTGGGGATGGAGGGGTCAGCCATACGTCATAAACCAGTGAGTCCATCAGTAAGAGCAGGGCAAGGTTCGGCTCAGCGGTGTGGCCAAAGCAGACAGTATTAGAAATGAAGAATGAGGATGTCTGTCCACTGTGGGTGAGGTCCCTGCAGGTGCACTTGCTACTAGAGCTGCAGCTGCAAATTCAAACAAAAATGTGGAGTATGGCTCAACCAATGTATGCAACTATGAGAAATGAAGTGCAGTGGTGGAAGCCAAATGACAAGAAAACAGCCAGCACCTGCTCTCAAAGTGGCTTGGATTATCTATAAAAGTTTAAAGCCACTCTGGTTTGTATCACAGCGAATAACCAGCTTTCCAGTTCAATATTAAAAAAAAAAATGCAGTATTTACAAAACTAAATATTCAAGACCCAGTATTTCCAGCCCAAAATATTCAAAACCGTGGTGGAAGAAAAGGGCACGGATCTTCCGGAGATAACCGTCTCTAGTTCACTGCCCTAATACCTCTGCAAGTACGCACACAAAGAATGCAAGTTCTCCCGAGCATTTGTGATGTGTACGTGCAAGTGCTCCTTTACAGAACACGTTCAAGTCTCCTGCGTGCAGCCACAGCTCGAGGACCAGTCCAGCTGGGCACAGAGCCAGTACAGACCAGTGCTGATACTGGAAACAACTAAGCCTGATGCCATGCAGGATTTCACACCACATTCTGTATACAAAGGCACTAAGGAGCAGGGCGTAAACTGTTATTGCCTGCAACCAGTAGAATTGCAGGCAGCTTGCTTTGCCCTTAACTAACAAATTTTTATTTCTACCAGAATATGTCTACATTTTTTATATGATCTACAACAATAAAAAACATTCTTTTTTTTTTTTTTTACCTTATGTAGTGTCTAAGTGCTTTCCAGATGTGCACAAAGGTGCGGCACTGACAATGGAAGTGACTTCCTTTATTTCTTTCCCAAGAAAATTACTATGTGAAGTCTTTTTAACAAAAAATTATTGCAATACATGATATCAGTGAGATGAGGTCTAAAAGGAGCAGCTTGCACTTCAAATAAAAACCAACCCAGATCTGTAGAGGTGTCAGTACCTGTGAAACTCTTGCAGCTCCCACCTGTGCTGAGGAGCTGTGCCTTTCCAAAATGTCCGGGGAGCTCACGGTGATCTCAAACAAATAGCGTTACCGCTGCCGCAGAGGGACTTACAGCTGGAAGGAGCATACGCTGAACTTGCTATATGTGTGTGTGTGTATATATATGTATATGAGAGGGAGATTTCAGCAGGTTACAATTCTGGACCCAAATCCAGTTTGTGACCACAAATCACAAATCTATATCTGGGTTGCTTTTCTCGGTGCACTGCCACCGCCGCACAGCTGGATTACGTTGCTGCGCTGTGCTTAGCTCACTGCAAACAGCCCAGAAGGGCTCCTGAAGGAAATACACTGAGCACTCATCCGCTCCGCATTGAAAACAATCCAGACTGGTTTTGTTCTTTTCTGAAATGTACTCGCCCCACTCCTTGACAGACTCTAACCTGCATTATTTGTCTTCTACACCACAGGCAATAAAATGATTTGCCAGGATTTTAATGGAAAAAAAGTGTTTCTCATTATTTTCCACTCTGCTGTGCAACTCCTACTGCAAGTGGCCACTTGAAGCCTGTCCTGGAAACAGTTTATCTCAGATTGGCAACAGCACGGCGTGCAAGCAGGGGCTATAGGCAGAGCCCGTCGCGTTTCAGCTGCTGGCAAGGAGTCAATACAACATGACAGCAGGGAGAGAAACCTGATTAGAAATGTTATTACTGGATAAAAGCCTTTTTTTCTCGCTGAAAGAACAACCCCTTTTTAACTTGCGGAGCGCTCAGTGTTGCGAGGGGGCAGATGTCTCGGCATCTCTCTCCTGAAGCGCTCCGCAGTTTATCTTTTGTCTTTCGACACTTCATTATAAGCGGAGACTAATAGCGCCTTGCTGATGCTGGGGAGGTCCCCCCTGCAGCACCTCTCTGCCCAAATGCAGAAACGGTTTTGTCATGTTGGATAAAAGCTGCTGAGTCTTCCTGAGGAATCCTGAGGTCGGGTGATGTGACCTAAATAAACATAAACGTTCTCTGAAAAATGTATTCTGGCAGAGGCCTCAGCACATTGTGCAGATTACAAATTGCACCTGATTTTCTGGTTTAGCTGCCTGATAATTTTGTGCTGAAGCTGTTGATTGCTTCAACTGTGGCAATTCAGAGAAACATTTCCCATGCAAAAAAAAGCAGCATTTGCAAGCATTTAGAGTGCTGAAACAGAATATTTTTCATAATTGTTTTTTTTTCCATGCTCCTTTGCTTAGTTTCCTACTATTAACTCCACACAGTTAGTGGTATGAGCCCTGATTTCACAAGGGACTGTGTGTCAAGAAAGCTCAGAAGTTTGGTGCAGCTTTGATTCTGAGCTGGGCAAATAAAATCAAAGGTGGTTATGTCACAGATTTGTGAGAGCGATGCCTCTTTGCCCAAGACACCCATGGGATTGTGACCCATTTAGATCTCCTTCCTTGCTGTCCCTGCCACTGCTTGAAATTACAGCAGGATTTCAGAAATGACATTTTTTTTGTAGCTTTTATTTCAGCATCTGCTGTTCCTTAAGCGGCCAGAGAGCTGGTGGTCAGAGGTTCAGAGCATGGGCACATACTCTGTGTTTTGTTTTCTACAAAATGTTCTGGCCCTGACGTGTTCAGCCCAGAGCTGTCCATATCCTTCCACAATACTAATTTTAACAAAACAAACATCTGAAAAACTTGCTCCATAAAAATACAAGTGAAAATCATAATCGTATATTTCAAAGAGATTACAATACCAGTCTGAAATCAGTAGGAGTAAATCAGCTGGGATAAAAGGCACTTGCCTTGATTTCTGCGTAAAGAAAAGAAAGCAGCACAAGAAAACAAAAGAGGGGAGATGGGGAAAAACCACCACCTGACTGGAAGAGACACAAGCTCCAAAGGCTGGAGTTCAGCTCTTCCTTCAAATTACACGCATATCTGAGAAACAAGCATGACACATCTGGACTACCCTGATGCTGGTGAAAAGTCTCTGACCAATTTCAGAAAGGCTTTTGGTCTGACCCAGAATTCAGGTTTTTGTCAAGCAGACTGATGTTCAGGTGAGGGCTTTGGGCTCTGCAGCTGTTTCAAATTAGTGTGACAACCTGAGAAATATTCCACCAAGAACAAAACAGCCCAATAAAACTACTGGAACAGGAGGCTTTTTGGAGGACTATCTGAAAGATAACGTGCTAAATATAAGCACTCATTATAAATGTTTATTGGCAAACAGTAGCAGAAGGCAGCAATCACAAGCATTATCTTTCCCATGGCAGAATCTGCAGGAAGCACGTTAATTTTTTCCTGTTTTGAGCAGGCTGTTTCAGTCCTGTAAGAACAAGACAAATGTTCAAGTGTACAATGTTCTCCTAAAGAGCCTCACAGCAAGTCTGTTCTATCTTAACCTGCCCTACCTGGGCTGTGAGAACCATCAAACCATTCAAAATTCATCACTTCTGAGCTTTTCTAAGACTAGAGAGCAACTGAAGCCTAACTGAGCCCTTTACTCCTCCCTCCCCTGTTCATCGTAGCAGATCCCTCATCAAACATTTCCTCCAGGGAAGTCTGCCATTAGATAACCCAAGGGCCTTGAGTGGAGCTATGCCTCATCACCACCTGTGGTCTTACGTGCTGAGCTTTGGTGGCTGTGAAAGCACAAAACAAAAGCACTGGCAATCTCAAAATGCTATGAAGCGCCTTATTAGAAAGCAGAGTTGATCTCAATATGGGTGAAATATAATGGAGTGTTGTGATAACATCTGGTGGTCTAGAGAAAAATCAGAACTGCTCATTCTCAAAGTTACCTTCGTGGGTCTGACTCGTGAAGGTAATGGTAAAAGTCCTGACCTCAGACAGATGCAGCCCACTGCCTTGCACACTGCATGATGCTGTGCCAAGGGCTGCTCTGCCTCCCAGGCACTGAGGTGTCTTCCACCACTGTGCTGAAATCTGGATTAAATCCTTTCACTTGTGAACAACAGGTCAGTCAAGAGATGGCAGGCAGCTCCTAGCACCATGAAGCACCTCTGTGTAGGGGAAACCTGAGCCCTCAATCACTAGAGGACCTCAGCAGCAGTACAGCTCTAGCAACCAGACCATGAAGGCACAAGAGAGCCCCAACACAGCCCACAGAGGAGAGAGAACACAATTTCCACTTGGATTAGTCCAGACTAAGCTTTTATTTAGCATTGCATGAGCTAGCCCAGCCATTTATGGGAGGAAAAAAAAAAAAAAAAAAAAAACCACAACAAAAATGTTTTAATGAACACTCAGCTATCAGGTTTCAGACTTATATATCTATCGAGGTTCCTCCCAATTTAAACAAACTCTCAGGACCATGATCCTATCCTGAATACACCACATGAATAAGGAGAAAGGCAGTTGACAGTGACTTTCCTAGACACTCTGAAGGAGGGGTATCCAGCTCAATGATCAGATGTCTATTAAAACAGCGATAACCAGATGGTTGCCGTCTCTGTCCTTTTTATCTTTGGCTAAAAAAACAGCTGACTCAGAAAGACTGAAGATATTTCCCTGAAATCCAACAGGTTTGATCAAAGGGATTGGGCAAGTAAAAAAATTAAGTCCTGCTTTATCTGCTTTCTTTTTCTACCTAACATGAAACCACTGCCTTTTTTACCATAATGTTTAAAACTTGAATATCTAGCCTAATTTAATATTCTTCTAGCTCCCACCTGTCTATCACCTAAGCCACATTACTACTCAGCCAGGGAGACAGATCATACAAGACCGACCCCAAGAGAGCAAGAAATTAAGCCCAGAGCCCAGACAACCCCCAACCAAGACATACCTGCATCGCTCCCCCTCTTTCTACTGACCAGGAGATTGTTGGGACACTTCTGCCAGCCTCTCCTGCTTTAGGGCCATCAAGTGGATTGCAAACATATTGAATTTTGGCAGCTCAAGATGAGTGAGAAAATCTCCATAGAAATATTTTAAAAATCCCTGACATCTGGCTTCAATTAAGTTTATCTGCATTAATAAAATACATTTCTTACTCTGTGGGTAAGGATATTTTTTAATCTTTTATACCGTCATCCAATAAACCTGAAAACTGATAAAGAGTACATTCATGTGCAAATCAGTCCTTTTTCATTTCCCTTTGCTCTTTTTTTTTTTAATCATCCTGCCTCAATATTTTAAAATCCAACCTCTTTCTGAGTTGTGTAAATAATTCCTACTGGCATTGCTAATGACAAATGTACAAAAGTAAACTGACAGCCACTGCAGAGGAGAAAATACCCAACAATGAACTGTGCTGAGATTCAGAGGCTGATAATGATAAATGGAGGCTTTCACGCTTTGATCATCTGTTTGAATCTGCAATACCAGAACTGACCTACAGGACTAATCATGTGGTAATTACCTGGTTGTCTATATATGATTGCTGGTTTCTTTTTACCCTGCCGTGAACAGGTGTTCTGCTTGCTGGCAGTAACTATCTTCCCATTTGCTATCAATCTCAACCATTCAGTTAAAACTAAAGACATTATTCTACCCCTCTCCCAGCCTCTCTTTTCCTAAAAGGTCCATGTCACGCTCAGAAGGTATCACTTTACAATGATAGATATCCATCTTCCAGCTCACTTTTACCGTCATCCTTTTTCATCCACTGTGACAGTGGAGGAGAAAGAGCTCTTTTAGTGGGAACCAGAAGGAAAGAAAAATCTTTCTGATTGGATACTATTTGTACTCTCAGGCTCTTGCAGCAGAGTCTAACGACAAAAACACAAACAAATGGGAGACAGAGGCTTCCCAAGTTCTTTACAGACATCAGTTCCTCGTATCCCACCACAACCCTGTGAAGTCCTCATGTACCCTTCCTATTTTTCATTTTCCCTCCACATTTCCTCCGTCCCCCAGGGAGGGTATTTTGAGCTGGCTCCCTGTACTTCTCTGCCTACATGCTCTGGAGACTTTCACCACGTAACTCAAGCCAGGTTGTAGCTCTGCATGATTTGTTCAATTTTGACAGCTCAAACAGGTGAAGTCACAAAGGATATTCAGATCATTTCACTCCCATTCCCTTTACCCTTTTCCCTGGGAAATACAGCTTTTGAAGAACATGCAAATTGTCCCTCCAGATTTCCTGCCAGTGGTAAATCTATTTGTTTTCATTATTTTATTCCCTAAATAAGGCCTACAAACACACCAAAGCGTTACATGTCAATCAGGTAATTGGCTTAAAAAATGTCTAGCAGTAAGGAAACATAAAATGAAGCAGCTACAGTGTAATTTTCTGATCGGTCTATTAGACATTATTCATTTGAATAGCTCATACCTCTGTTCTACTGTGTCATCTGGCAGCATCAGACATCTGAAAATTATATTCTTTCACCAGATATAAAGTCTGTAGCTCTCATTAAAATATTCATGACGAGAAACATTTTAGTCAATTGGTGAATTGCTATTACAGTTAAAACATAAATCACCACCATGCCATTACTACAGTGTTGGAGAGCTTAATGAACCTGCAGTAATTTATGAATAAATACAAGGAATGGGAACATTGCAATAAGCTCAAAGCAGCCAAGGACAGCTTCTGTGTAAGTGAAAACTTGTGTACAGATTAGTCTGTAAAGAATTTCTTTAAAGAAAACATTTAAAAAAAAAATGAAAAAACATCCAATCCTGTTACAAGCTTAGGCACTGGCTTAGGTGCTGCAGGGAAAGCAGCACAGAGGGCAAAACCAGTCCAGAGCTGTGGGTGACTCCTAGGCTCTCAGTGCTGCCCCTGAGCTCTGCCAGCTGTACCTCAGATCACACAAATCTGGACTTATTTTCCCTACACGAACAGCAATCACTGCCACGCACACCCCACATGTCCCAGTCACAGCTGAGGAACTACCTACAGAGCGCTAGCTAAAGCAGCCACTGTGTATTTACGCTAAAACAACCGTCAATCCGACTATCCTACTTAAAATAAAGACTTTCTACAGCCAAGTCAGTATGTTCTAGAGTAGGGCAGTCCTTTAAATGTATTTGAAAGGAACAGATAAGATCCAAAAGAAAGGTAACTTTTCCATTACAAACCCCAATGATTTCACCTGGGACCTCCCATATGGGGAAGTCCAGGACTGATGCTTCTTCCACAACCACATTTCCCTATTCCTGTATTGTCTCCTCCAAGAGTGACCTGAATTAAAGCCATGAGAGCATGAATGAAGCCATTTCCTGGGTTTGATTAAAAGCTCAATGAATTCTCTAACACCTCTTCATTGACTCCCGATTTGGAGTTTGGCCTTTTGGCAAGGCTGGTAGTCAGATGCATATACAATTGCCTGAGTCAACAATCTTAAAAAAAAACCAACAACAACAAAAAAAAACCTAGAAACACTCAACCCCCACCCCAGAAAGCAAATGCCCCAAAAGAATTACTTTCCATCAGAGCAGAGATCCTTTTTGTTGTGATTTAGCCCCACTCAGCAGCTAAAATACCACACAGTCATTCACTCATCCCCCCCTCACTGTCCCTCGCAATAGGGTGGGGAGGAGAAAAGGCAGTAAAGCTCCCGGATTGAGATAAAAACAGTTAAAGAAGACAACAGAGGAAAAGAAAATAGAAATAAAATACAAAACCCAATAACAGCAAATACTGAAGCAGGTCACTCACAGCACACCAGCTCACCATGGATCCTGCTGCCCAGCTCCCTCCCCAGCAGCAAAAGCTGCCCCTCAGCCCCATCCCCACTTTATACCCTGAGCAGGGGGTCACATGGTGTGGAACAGCCCTGGGGCCAATTTGGGTAACCTGTCCCAGCTGTGG
>WHYT01017746.1:46059-93810 GCA_009806455.1 Tetrax tetrax | reverse complement strand
AGAGGGCTGGAGCAGCTCTGCTGTGAGGCCAGGCTGGGAGAGCTGGGGCTGTTCAGCCTGGAGAAGAGGAGGCTGCGGGGAGAGCTGAGAGCGGCTCCCAGTGCCCAAAGGGGGCTGCAGGGAAGGTGGGAGAGACTCTTCAGCAGGGCCTGGGGTGACAGGACGAGGGGTAATGGTTTCAAAATACAGTGATGTAAGATTCAGACTGGATATTAGGAAGAAATTTTTTCCACTGAGGGTGGCGGAGCACTGTCCCAGGTTGCCCAGAGAGGCGGTGGATGCCCCATCCCTGGAAACATTCCAGGCCAGGTTGGCCGGGGCTCGGAGCAACCTGATCTGGTTGGAGATGTCCCTGCTCCTTGCAGGGGGTTGGACTGGGTGGGCTTTGAAGGTCCCTTCCCACCCAAACCATCCTGTGATTCTAAGTTCTGACGTCTGGAATTTGCCTAGCTCTGGAGGACGTCCACTTGTGCAGAAATGCCCCTTGTCCCCTCCTGGCTTTGGGATCGAGTCCACAGAGAGATCGCTCTGTAAAGCTGCAGGTTTAATGGGAAAATGGATAGTGTAACTGGCTTTAAGGTTTTTACCTGCTTTAACAAAACAACTCTATAGGGGTTGGAAGCACCATGCTTGATAGTGCATCCTTCTGTCTTCTGTTTTCCCATTTTATTTTAAGTTCCATGGAAAAGGACACTGAAAATATCATTTTATAACAATTACAGTACTTGAAGTTTGTATTGGTTTAGATTCCTGGTTGTGATTTAATGAGATGAATACAGGTGTCTGCTTTTATTGGAACTTGGTCTGTGGAACTCGTGAGTCCCTGTGGTGGTACGGTACGTAGTGTCTCCACCGGGACATTTCAGTAAGGCTTTCAGTAACCAAAGTGCTGGATGGATTCATTAGGAGCTGCCTCCTGGCTCAGTTTTGGAAATTAAAATTTCCTAGGAAGGTTCATTGCTAAAATGTGGCTTGATTTACCGGCTTCAGTGTGCTACGGCACGGTATCTTCTCCTTTTCTAAGTGACTTTCTGTTTTAAAGCTGAGAACGGGTTAATGTGCAGAAGAAGTCCTTGTCCGTTTGAACAACACGATGGTGACTTTCTATCTCAGCTGTTGATTGTTAGCGTTCATCACTGATGTTCAGGTTGAATACGATTGATTTCTGGAAAGGTGACTCACCTTACCCACTTCCTTTCCTCTCTGGTCACACCTCTTCCAATAAATTCTGGATAATTTAATGAAAAAAACTTGGTATTTGCCCTGTTTCCAGTTTGCTGCTCTTGCCTGGAATTGGTATCTCTTCTGCTGCAACGGATAACGAAGAGAATTTCCGTTGCAGTGTCACCTTACTGAGAAGGGAATAAAGTGTGCTTTTCCCTCGTGGAGAGGATGAGCCTGGCCAACAAGGAATCCCCAGAAACATTCTGAAGGGAGCACAGGCCACGCAGAAGCGTCCCCACTCAACTTGAGGCTCATAATTTTATTTTATTTTAGAGGACTAGGAGATGCACTGACGTGGTGTCTTTATCGACTAGGAGTGCGTATGGGTAACCTCACTCTGTGTCACGTTAAAATGTGCTTTCCTGAGGCAAGGAATTTGGTGCCGAAGGATTTTTCTCTACCCGTTGGACAAAGCCAATGCTGATACGGTCTTTTCTGTTTACATGACTTGCTTTATGAAAGCCACACTTAGAGCTTTTCCTCCTGAATTTGCAGCCACTGAAGTGGCCAACGGTGAAACCGTGCATCGTAGGAGAAGCAGAGGAAAGTGAGTAACTTGCAGGAGAAATCATATAAAAAAATGTTGGCAATTACATTTATCTCTTTCTGTGTCTTAGATAGTTGTCCGCTGGCAAAATTGTTTCATCTTTTTTTTTTTTTTTCCTCTCACAGGGTATGCTGCTAAAGCGAAGCGGCAAGTCGTTGAATAAAGAGTGGAAGAAGAAATACGTGACGTTGTGCGACAATGGTGTGCTGACCTACCATCCTAGTCTACATGTAAGTACGCCGTGCTCTCTGAGCGTTCGGCAACGCCGGGCCCTGCTAAAGCAGTGTTAGCAAACTCGTCCTGACGTGTCTTGTTGAGCCCTCTTTGATGGAGGAACTTCCTTCTCTCTCCTCATTCCTCTCCCTCTCAAAAAGGCGTAATCTGAAATAAAATTCCCTGGTGCAAGTGTGAGTACAGTCAAGTTCCTTTGCATCCCCTGGAAGTGGGATTCCCAAGAGGCAGCTGAAATGGTTTAAGCCTTTTTTGGTGCTGATGCTTTTATGGACTTGTTGTTGATCCCAGAATTAAAAAACAAGCATTTTATAAGAAAAAGTGTCCTAGATGTAGTAAAGAGTGAGGAAAGTTTCTGGTATTTGTCAGTGTGCAGTGATGATGGTTTATTTGGAAATAATTCTGAGCAGCCTTTCGAAAATGGCATAGCTATTAAAATACGTGCTATGAAACTTCTTCACGTTAGGGTGTCCATGGTTGTCTCTGCCCAAGGATCCTGTCTGGCCCTCTCCGTGTGTGTAGCACAATCCCTAGGTATGGTTTTGGAGGTGGAGCACAGTGAACTGACCACCCAATCATAACGAATGGTTTGGGTGGGAAGGGACCTTCAAAGGTCACCCAGTCCAACCCCTCTGCACGGAGCAGGGACATCTCCAACCAGATCAGGTTGCTCAGAGCCCCATCCAATCTGCCCTGGCCGTGCCAGCAGGAGGAAAGGTGAGAGTTGTCAGAGCTTGTTCCATACCAGAGCAGTCCAAAAGACAGAGCCGATATGAAGACTCCAGATCTTGAAACTCTGTGGGGATTCCCAGCTCTTTCGCATGCTTTGTAGTACAGTCAGCAGTAAAACACGAAAAACACGGTTTGGCCCCCACCAAGATCTTTAGAATCTTATTTGATCTAACATTTTGTCATCATACCAGGTATGAAAATCGGAGGATGACCAGTTATAACATCTTCTGGGCCAGTTGTTTCTAAACCTGTTGGTGTCATTTTGGGCTCCTGGGCAATTTTTCATTAAGGAGTTGAAAAATCAAGGTTTCCATCAGGTGCCTTTCTGTAGATGTGCTCTGGGGCTTGTAGACCTGCACGTGGAACTGGCAGGAAACTTCTGCTTTAGATGGGTGATGGTTTAGGATGTGGCCACGCTGATGCTGTACTTGCACCAGCTTGCTGTTCCCTGTCTGCTGATGACTAGCACTTTCTCTGGTTCCGCACAAGATTTCGTAGTCTCAGATCCTGCTATAATAATGCTTGGCTATAGTTTCTGATGTTACTTCCACGTCTCTTAAAAAATATTTAATAAGTTGGACGACAAGTAGCTTCAAGGCATTGGTGCTTTCCACCAGAAATCTTGCCCCCCAGCCCTTGTGTTCTGGAGCAAGGCTTTCACTGTTCCTTTCTGTGGAACTGTGCGAGTATGTCTGTCCTCTTTGGCCACTCTCAGTGCGTTTAAATTTGGGGAATTCTACCATGAAGTACTCACAAAATACCTGAATTGTATGTTGGTACTGCTCACAGAAGGGAAGCGCGGCTACTGCGTGCCCTTGAGGCAGCCCCCCTGGAGGAACCTGAGTTCCTCAGATTGCGTTGGCCAACTCTGGGTCATCAAGCAAGGAGGAGGCAAGCTGCCGTTGTCCGCACCCACGTCCCTTCCTAGCCTTGTGGAAGCGCTCTATTGTTCCTGGCGGTTGCTGTGCGCGTGTTAGTCTTTGATTGCCTCTCACAGACAATAGAGCATTTCTTCTCCGTAGGCTTCCCTGGAGCTGCTTAGTCTCCCCCAGAGTGAGAATCCGTTGAGATTAGAGGTAATTACTTTGAGATTAGAGGTAAATCCATCGGAGATTAGAGAGAATCCATTTAAAGAAGAAGTAATTACTAGCCTGTAATTGTTTCCCTCTATCCCCCACCGTGCCCTCCCACCCCCAAGAAAAAGGTACACGGCTCCGTGTTTCCGTGTGCTCCGACCTCCTCGCCTCGATCGGAGAGGTTTGTACCGTAGTCCTTTTCCCTTGGCGGTGGGTGGGTGGTGGTTAGGGACCACGTCATACGGGTTCAGGGGTTCCTTGAGACACCTATGCTGAATCCACTCTCCAGGACCATCCGAGAGGACAATGATCATGTGTTTCTGGTCTGGTTTTGCCAGTTGTGGTTTGTCTGTAACCGCTTGTTGCTTGTTTCACAACAGTCCAAAGAAACGGGTGAACTTTTAATACTGCGCTTGCGTTGCTCTTTCAGATAATTTCTTCCATCGTTTTGAAAAATAAGGACCTTATTCCTAGCAACCTTCCCGTTAAATAGCGTTGGAGAAAATAACTCTTGTCAACCACCTAAAGTCGGTTTCCTAAACTCTTGCAAAGCCCGCCTCTAGGCGGTTTTTCCCGGAGAGAATGTCTCCGTGCTGGGGAAATCTGTACTCTCATCCTCCTTGAAAGGACCGGCTACAAAATGAAATGTTTTGGGGTGGGGAGTGAACAACCAAATTATACCTTTTCTCACAGAGACGCTGTCCCAGAAGGGTCAGGCCTTTTTGGCCGGGCGGCGTGTTGAAAGGACGGCTGCATTGCGCCGGCTAAAGGAGTAACGGCTAACGCCGCCAGCCTGACGTCGGACACAATAGCTAAATTCATATTTCTTTTCAAGAAAGTGGGGGGAGAGAAAGATGGGGAAAGAAAAATATACGTACATAAGCACCCCACTGTTTTCTGACTTGGTCACGTCAGGTTTTTTCAAGAGCCTCAAACCTTCCCGTCCCTTGGGATGCGGAGAAGCTGAGCCGATAGAAAATGGTGGGGATAATGAGAGGGAACTTTGACCCGCAGGCTTCGGAGTTCACCGGAGCTACCTATTCATCTTAGGCTTCTGGAGCATAGCCGTTGAGCGGATGACTAAAATTCTGGCCGACAAATTCAGTGTCAGCCTCCCCAGCGGGACCCGGGGGAATTTGTCTAGGCGTCTCTTGGCTTTTTAATGGCGGAATGCCACGTGTGAGGGCTCCCGGAACGGATTCAGCGGGATACCTGCTGGGCAGCGTTACGTGCCGCTGCTTTATCTGAGCCTTATCCCGATGAATAGCTGACGATGTTTCGCCGCTGTCTGTCTTCCAGAGGGTTGCCGTCGTGCCGCAGGTCAGTAGATGACAGAGCTTTAGCGGTGGATGTCCGTTTTCTGTTCTTGTATCCCCCTCATCGTCTCCACTCCTCAGTTATGAAAAGAAAAAAGAAAGAAAAAAAAAAAAAAAACAAAACAAAACCCCAGTGCTGACTGAGCGAGCGGCCTACCTGAGCTTGCTCAGAGCTGGCATTAGCAATGTCGCCAACGTCCTCAAATAAAGTGAATGTATTTATTTTTTAATAAAAAAAAGGAAAACTTCAGCCTGGTGAGGAGTCGTATCCGGCACTGGGCTGAACTTTGCGGAAGAGCTTTGACAGTGTGTTATACGGACGTGTCTTCTCGGAAGATGATACGAAACAGAGCCAGTTCACGAGCCCGGAAAATTCTTTGAGATCTTGGGGGACTGAGCTTTCGGTTGAGCTTTCTTTGCGTGGCCGTTTCCTCCAGGAAGAGCAGACTTGGTGAGAAATAGGAGGCTGTGGAAAATCTCTGTGTTGGTGTTTGGAAGTGTTGCAGATCCATGCAGTTTTCTCGGGTCCTGTAATCGGCAGCGGTTTTTAGAGCTGCAGTTGAAATTTTGCACCATTGCAAATTCTTACGATATTCCTGAATAATTGGAAAGCGTGCTTGCAAAGAAAGTATTCCATCTCTCCTCGTTTTCAGGAGAACGCCGTGCTCGGCAGCGGAGCCGGGCGTTGCTCCGGCCGAGCGCCATCACGGCTCGAATAACCGCCTCCAGACATCGTCTCAGCTCAGCCTTTTTTTCCAGGGTTGTGTTCCTCAGGCTGTTTAACAGCTCCGAAGCGTATTGTTTGTGTTGCTTTAATAGAAATATTCATGCTCTTAGATATATTTCTGAAATGCCATGGTGTATGCCTCGTTTTTTTTTTTTCCCTGTTTTTGCTCCCAAGGAATGTAAAGCGGGATATTGACTGGCTCCAAAAGCCCTTCTCGCTGGCCTTTCCCGCGGGCCTCAGGTCAGGCTGTGGTAAACACGTATTAGAACTGCCAAAAAGGGTACGCAGACCTTGTTTTTCACAGAAGGTGTAGCTCTGCCTCCTAAAAGAGCGGTGATCGAAGCCGATCCTACAGAGCAAAAACGAGGATACGGCCCGAGCGATGATGAGGTTAAGTGTGTCTGAGCGTTTTTATTGTAGATATTGCGTCCGTTGATACGCCTAAAACACCGGTTAAGATAGAAAAACTGAACGGTAGGCACAGTTACCCAGTATGTGTGTGGTAATTGCTAATTACAGCTGATGAGTTGGTGCGGTCTTTTCTCCCCTGGCCACAACCGGCGCTCTTTCCGGAAGCCTTTGCGTCAAAGCCGCGTTCAGAGCGACGTTCTCCTTTCTAACACTCTCGACTTAAATTTGACAGAGCTTTCTCGTCTCGGTTTTAGCATGCTTCACTGTGAATTTCCATTCTTCTAGGGATAGCTCGAGGATAACCGAGCTTTGTGGAAAAAATAAGTGTTAATCATGTGGCTGTATTTTTTTTTTTTTAAGATACCAAACGTAAAACGCGTAACCTGCAGTGTTTTAAAAGTAGAAGAGGCTTTTATAAGGTGGTGTAGCTGTACAGATGACTCCTTCACTTTATAGCTTCCTGGAAAACTTCGTTGTTACGGTAAAGACGTAACAGAGTGAAGATAAGTTTGGGAGAAAAACTTAAAAACAGATGAGGAAAATAGAAGCTAAAATGTGTTTGCAGTCCTTAAATGAGACCTATCATTTGAGATAGCTGTCAAGGCTAATTATTTCCCACCTTCCTGGCTTTGTGGCTTTTCAAACTATTGAAATATTTTTGCCGGAAAGTGCCATGGCACCTGCTCTGCTCGTGAAAACCAGATTGTCGGTACTGCCGGTCAGCAACCCGCCCTCTGAAATATTCCTCAGGTCCGGAATCCCGCTCGGTGGGGAAGGAGAAAAGACTGCTTATTGACAGGAACTTGGTACAACCCCTTCCGTGACTTGTCACGGATCCTCACAGGTCACCACACGCAGCAAGGAGGCGAACGCAAAGCGTTTTTCGTTTCAAGTCCATTCGTTTCGGAGGGCGTGACGAGATTTATCACGTCGTTAGCGGAGGATGGTGCCGCTGCGGAGCTGCGCAAACTTGTAGTACGTAGCAAGGAGGAGCAAACATACATTTCCGTGTCATGTCTGCTCCCTCTTC
The DNA here is from genome assembly GCA_009806455.1 of Tetrax tetrax. NCBI lineage: Eukaryota > Metazoa > Chordata > Aves > Otidiformes > Otididae > Tetrax > Tetrax tetrax. Next base: position 86,516 of record WHYT01017746.1, on the reverse strand, counting down.
AAAAAAGCAGAGAAAATATTTAGTATTTAAATGGCCAAAGCCAAGCTGCTAATTAATCACCAGGTTTTATAAAATCAGAGCTTCCTGTCCAGCAGAGCTGGCTGCTGGGGATGTAAATGCTTCATCAATTACTCAGGCTGCTAAAACTCTGATTTATCTTTTACAGCGGCGCCTCTTACAAAGCCTGAGCGCGGCGTGAAGTGCAGACGGAAGAAATTTGCTGAAAATTTTATGAAAATGAGCGATCCGTTTAAAAAAAAACCCAACATTTTGTGAAACTGCTGTTGCATTGAAAGCCTTGCCCTGACTTCCGTCCCTGCCACGCTGATCGAACCGATTAACACCATGGTACCGACACAGTCAATGCTTTTTATTGCTGAAATTTCACGTTCTTGATTCCCGATGTGAATAAAGCAGGTTGGAGATGACCACCTTTGTGTCGGGACCGGGCGCTTTAGGGCGATCAGTGTTTTCCAGAACACGTTTTCATTCCTACGTTCTCCTCAGAAAATCACATTTCCTGGCTTTTCTTGAGATTAACTGTGTATTATGAAGCCGAGAGATGTTATGTTCATATTGATGGCTAATTTAACAGGAACATTTGACGAATACGTTCCACTGTGGCTCATAACCTCATGGTAGGTTTGTTGCTGAGGTCCTTCCCGGAGACGGAGGGGAGAGAGGAGTTGCAGACTTTTTTGTTTTTTTTTTCTTAGGTGTGCCCGTGGCCCCAACTGGAAACCAATCAAGGAGCGATTTATGTTCATTAAGCCCTTGTCAAAACTGAAAAATTTTCTAATCAACAGCAATCTAGCCCCGGCCCCTGGATGGCTGGGAGTGTCGCCTCCGCAGCATCGGCTATTTGCCTGTTACAACTCTAGGCTAGAAATCCGCCGATGATTACATTAGGCTAAGCTGCGAAGTAAATGAACCGTGTCTTATTTAGGTGCAACTAGCTTCGGCGTAGTCCTGCCCCGCAGGGCACTTTATAGCGTTTTATGGCTTTAAAATTAGTGTGGCTTCCCATTTGCTGCAGGGTGCTGCCTGTTATGCCTTTGAACTCAATAAGCAAAGGGAAGGGGGCCTTTTGTTTTTTGGTTGGGGTTTTGGTTTTTTTTTTTTTTTTCCCTTCCCATCCCTTTTCTTCTTTTTGCAGTTTAGCAATTTTGTTTTGCATCTTTTCCAGACGGCGTGTTGCAATAAAAATGTCTGACTGCCACGGAGAGGCACAAAAGTCAGGCCTCCATCCATTCACTGGTCTGCCGAGGGTTTTGGGCTTTGGGTCTGGGTTTGGAGGAAGAGGTTGGGGTTTTGTTTTTTGGAAGCGGTTGTTGTTGAGTGTGAACAATAGGTTTTGTGGGTCCAATAGGTCAGCTCACGAAATTGGAGTTGTGTTTTAAAAATTATGCCACCCCCACTCTTTAAAATCTCATCCAGAGGTGCAACCATGAAGTTCCTTTTCCGTAATAATTTTTATTTCACCTCAGATCAGGAAACATTATCTCAGTCTCAGCAAGCTAAGCCATGGAAGTGTTTTGTCCAGTTGAACGGTGGGAAAGAACTGCCGCGAAATGAAGGTGTTCTTCTCCGAAGTAAACCAGGGACAGATCTCGGAAAGATCCTGGGCCTGGACCGGTTCCTAGTGTTGGAAAAAGAGGTGGCTCCTGAGAGACTTTAATAGTTCAAAATGAGAAAAAGTGTGATATTTCTTACTCCTGTACAACTATAGACATGGAAAGGCACTGGTCTTGGAGGGTCTGTCTCTTTTGGTGTGTTGTGTGTTGGAGGAGGGTGGCAGTGGGACAAGCACGTGGTGGAAGAACCACATGGAGAGGCCCTCTAAGGAGGGAGCAGATATTTTTTTTTTAATGTTAACATTATGACAATCCTGAGATGAATGGTTTTGCTGTGAGCTTTGAGTCCCATTCACCTAGTGCCATGATGTGAAAAACAGAACTCCAATGAAGGGGTTTCTGTCCGCAGTGCACCTCAGCCCAGCCGCAGGAGGCCCTCGTTGTTGTCTTCTACAGCTTGATCCTTCTGTCCTCTTGGCGAGGTGTCTTGGCCAAGAAGACTAGGTTGCCTTTTTACTGCAGTCCCAGGACAGAAGCCCAGCCTGGAGCAGTTCGATCAGAAAGAGTCCAACTTGGTCTTCTCTTGCTGCCCTCTTGGGTGCTCTGATGCAGCCAAAACCTGACGGAGTAAAATGGTTCAGCTCTCGTTCTTCAAGTGTTTATTTTCCGTTACCTTGGCAAATATTTCACGGTTGTGCAAATCGAGAGGAAAACAACTGCCTGAGGGCCAGGGGGTTTGTACTCCCGCTTTGCATGCAGGCAGCTATACAAAAAAAGTGTGGGGGATTTAGCTCTCAAGGCACTAATTAATAAATATTATATTCAGTAATTCGTGCACATTTTCTTAGTGCGCTGACTGTGAAATACTATGGTTTCGAAATACAACCTAGGTAGTAGAAAGGCTTTTTTTGTGTGTGTATATGACAAGGATGACCATCTCCTTGCATCAGAGGCACTTGAAAATCCTGAAGCTATCAAATATTATTGATACAAATAAAATATTTTTGATATCCACAGTGTTAACATACTTACCGCGGGCCACGTCTTGAACTGAAGGAGCGTTCTAGGGAGGGACCATGCAGCCACGTGCTCTGTGGTCCTTCCCTGAAGTACTGGAGATGACTGTGGTAGGCTAAGATGAGCTGCGTTTGAGTTGCAGCTTCCAGGAAGCAGCAGCCAGCGCTTTCTTCTGCCTTTCCCTCAGTCGGATCCACGTGTTCTTCCTTCCCCGAAAGGAGCCAAGCAGGCAGCAGCAGCGCTAAGCATGGCCGTGGAAGAAGAGATGTTTGCCTGTTGTCTTCAGTCTTTTCGCTGGGAGAAAGTAGGCAGCTAGCTGGAAGCGTCACCTAGCCTGGGTTCAGCTGGTGGCCCTTGGTGGAGCGTCTTCTCTGGCTTTGAGGGCCATCAGAAGTCATTGCGCGGCATGGCAGCAAGTTTAACATCCGCTGGCGTTGAAAACAAAAGGGGTCCCCCAGAATGGCAGTGGTTTTGGTGGGTCTGCTTAGAAATCATCGTACCCGTTTGCTCAGTTTGCATGTCTGAAAGGCTTCTGCTCAGTTAATTGTTTAAATTAATTTTGGCTGTTGTAAACGGAGAGCTGCGTTAAGAGCAGAACCGAAGTAATTTTACTTCACATTATTCTGTGTCACGGCACGTCGTTTCTTTCTTACTCAAGGCAATTCATTTTGCGGCGCTGTCAAATAACGTTTTGTGTCCTCCTCGGTCAATGCCGCTTTTACGGTTTTCGCTGATATTTTAACAGTTTATTTAGTCCTCTAGATAATGGTCAATGGCCTTGAGTAGTCAAATTAACACCTCGGCTGCACTATATTTGAGCAAACGGCTAATGGTAACCTCGGGATGCAAAGCCACGAGAATCAATACAGCGAGCGTATTTTTAGGGATTATTGATTGATTGATGCGTTGCGGCCTTCACTGGAAGAGGCTGCATTGCCCCCGAGATGACTAAGATGAAGTTGCCAGTTACTGGTTACTGGAGGCCATTACCTGCGTGGTATTTCAGGAGCTTGGAGATGAGATTGAGACCTTTTACAGGCCTGAGCTGAAGAAACCGTGTCCGTAATGCCCACCCAGCTGCAGGAAAGCGCTGCCGTCTCGGGCTCTTACCAACCGTCGGCGCGAGAATTGGAGACGACGGTGATTTGATTCAGCGCTGCCCGTTATTCCTGTAGGGATCCGTTTGGGACAAGCGAGGCCCTCATGGCTTGTCTACCCCATCCCACCTCGGAAGGTGGGAGCCGCGTTAAGCTGCGCTGCTGTCGACGAGCCCGGAGCCCTGGGTCTCCACTCGCAATTGCTAGCAGGTTTCTCTCATTGCACCTCATTTGCATCTGGGACATCAATTAGCATGTTTGTTGAGGCTAATTGAATGAAACTCAATCATAGCTCTTAATTGCTTGACTATGTGAAAAGAAATCACATTAATGCAGCTAATTAAGTGTATGGCAATAGATGCAACATAATTAGGAGCGAAATGTAAAAAACAAGCGGCGGCGGGGGTGCGGGGGGACTGGGCCGCTGGCTCCTCTTATCCACACGTTTGGGGAGGGTTCCCTTTGCCGCTTACTTCTCCTATTTATTTATTTTTTCCCCGATGTTGTTGAAGGATGAACGTGGACGAGTCGAGAAGCAAAATGCAAATGGCTTTGCAATTACTACTTTTTCAAGCTGTTGAGGGGCAGAAGATGGCACTTCTGGGGTGGCCCGCTGTTGAGTGGGCTCCAGGGACTTGTTAAGTGCTGTTTAAAAGTACTTGGCTTTGAATTACCCTCATGCCTTGTTAAAGGGTTTTTTTTGTTTTTTTTTTCCCCCTTTTTTCTCGGATCAGCGTTTTCTACAACTAACATCTAGGGGAGTGATATCTGTAACATTTGCATATCAAAATCAGCCTTGCTGTCTTCTCTTCACCGCCGCGTATTCCAGATGACAGCCAGCCCCTCATCTGCTCTAATCTGATCAAACCCTTCTGAAGCCGCGACGTCAGTTCGTGGGTTTTAACTTTTATTCCCCAAGTGCAGATCTGAAGGAGGAGCGCGCGTCGGGGGCGGATGCTCCCGCCGGCTGGAAACGCGGCGCTGGCCTCTCCTCCTCGGGGATACGCGGAGATGATGGCTACGCATTTCGCACACGATGAAAGAGGCTTTTATTATTTACGTTTGATATATCCCTATAAATATTTAAGCTGACATTAATACCTCTGTGGCATCTGTTGTGTTTGGGCACGTTCGTATAATAACGGCGGGGCTACAGCGCGGTCGTTTTGTGTTTGCCAACACTCCCTCGCCCTCTCGAAGGGTTTCTAGCTCACCTAAGCCTGGCTTGCTCTCAATTGAAAGGGCTTTAATAACGCCCTGTCACACAAGTTGGCAGGGTAGCAGGGGACTCATACGCGCTGTTCCTCTGAGGAATTTGGAATAAACACCGCACCACCTCAGATGTAAACGGAGTACGGTGGTGGCCGTACGTGAAATAAAACGTCTCTGTTAAGAAGAGTACACACTGGGGTTTAGTCGCTCTCCGATTAAGCCTCGCTTTAGAGCCCATAAGCAAGAAATGCTCAATTATGTTCTGCTTATTGTATTTTAATTTGATGCCGAACAGGAAAGTTACGCCAACTTGATAATTTATGGATGAAACAGTTCTGCTCGTTTTCATTCACTAGGTGTTAGATAAATTTTTATTAATGGATTGCCGTTGTTTCTGTCGGCAGCAGAGCTCCGCGTCCTCACCACGCGGATTCTTCAGACCCCCCTTTCCACTGGTAATTCTCAAACAGTTAGGGGAGCTGTGATGGCTTTTTTGGGTTCTTATCACAGATGAATGTCAGCCGTGAAGAAACGAATGCTGCTCCGGTCGTGGGGTTTTGATGTGTTTTGAGCGGAAGGTGTAATTTGTGTTGTAAAAGCTGCCCAAGAACACCATCCCCTTGGTTTCCAGCTTAGCTCAAGAGCTCAGGCCCGGATCTTTTCCCAGTCTTTAGTTCCAGTTGCTGTTTTCCTCCTGGGTATGAATACCCAGATGGATTTCTGCACAGTGCTCTTGTCCCTTTTCACTCCTGATTTTGCTGTCCCATGCTCCCATCTTGCATGTCCTCTCCTGAGATACAACCTCTTTTGTTTCTCGCAGTGTCCTCATAGTTGTTTTAGTTGTTTTTTTTCTGGGACACGAGTAACCATAACCTAGTGTACCAGGAGATGAAAACTTTGGTGTCTTCTAGACCGGCTTTTAACTTTCACCATCTCTACTGGAAATGCCTCTTCTGACTTATCTCGGGATGTCTCAGCCTTGGTGGCTGTCTCACCTTAATGAATTGTCATGTACCCCCTGATGAAGACACCCATGTCCATTTGCTTTCCTGATTTTATCTGAAGCCACCCAGAGATAATTTAGGGAAAGTCTTTGAGTGAGAAAGCAGAATCTCAAGAGCCTGTTTTTCCAGAAGCTATTTGCAGTTCAAAGACCTTTCTCATGGATTTCTCGGGAAGCGGTGGCCTTGTTCCAGTCAGTCTTCCCACAGCTGACTGCGTTTGTCTGCCTGTTTCCTCTTTGTAAGCTTTCCAAAGAGGAATTAGGAAAAGCCTTTTTCACTTCTGGCTTCCAGCTTTTAGCGTGTTTATTCTAATCAGACGCCATTTGCATAATTATTTGCCTTCTAGGATTTATTTTGTGTGTGTGGAGGAGGGATCGCACTCTGAGGAAACAATGTTGTAATGGCAGAAGCCTTACCAGTCGGCGCCTTTTCAAAACTTTTGTGCCTGCTGACCAACTTCAGACAAATTTGAGGGAGAAAGAGATGAGCGCATAAAACGTTGTCCAAGAGGAGAGACAAGTAGGCGTGCTCGTGATGGACAGTCAGCCTTGTTTTCTCCTTCTGTTTGGGACCTGATAGCTGGTGACCTCCGACCTTCCGAGCTACATGTGGCTCGGAACCAGCCATGGGATGAGTTGCCTCTTACCCAACTGGTAGTTGGAGGATGTATTAGAAAGCTCCAGACTTTTTTGGGGAATATTTGTAGTGAGAAGCGTGGAAGGGATTATCAAGAAAATGGAAGGAAGAGGAAAACCACGTGGTGGATGCTGGTAGATGATGTAGGACAGAAGTCATAGAATCATTAGGGTTGGGACCTTTCAAGCCCATCCAGTCCAACCCCCCTGCAAGGGGCAGGGACATCTCCAACCAGATCAGGTTGCTCACAGCCCCGGCCAACCTGGCCTGGAATGTTTCCAGGGATGGGGCATCCACCACCTCTCTGGGCAACCTGGGCCAGTGCTCCACCACCCAAGTCTTACGCAACCAGGTTTCATTAGTTCTCTTGTTTACAGAACTACCTGTTTGATATTGGGTTTTGGTTTTGTTTTTGTTTTTTTTTCCCCTCTTACCAGGACTACATGCAGAACGTTCACGGGAAGGAAATCGACTTGCTGAGAACCACTGTGAAAGTCCCCGGGAAGAGGCCGCCCCGAGCTACGTCGGCTTGCGCGCCCATTTCCAGTCCCAAAACAAACGGCCTCTCCAAGGACATGAGCAGTTTACACATCTCGCCGAATTCAGGTAAGAGAATACCGTGCTAGGGGAAAAAAAGGGAAGGACTGCATTTCCAGATGCCTGTGGACAATTGTCACGTTCCACTGGGATGGGGATGATACCTGGTGGTGATTTATGAATCCAAATAACGGCTGATGTGTAACTTTTTAAGCCCTGACTGCTGATCTGTCATCATGAGATTTTTCTAAGTTTCTGAGTAACCTTCAACATCCATCTTTTTATACTTGTTACCTTATATTTGCTGAAACCCTACAAAATTTCACAGAAATTAACATTTTTGAGGAACTGATGCGGCCTTGCGACTGATCTCTTAGGTCTAGTACTTTGGAAAACCAGGAGATTTTTGAAAGAGCTTTTTGTGGCTTCCTGGTGGGATCTTTCCACCTTTAGAAGGATGCATAATTTCAGACTTCCCAACAGTAACATCCTTCTGTAGAAAGCTGTTTTCGTTGGCTTACGGAAGTCGTTTATAGCTCCTTGCGAGCTCTAAACGAAGACATTTATTGTTCACTGGAGCACTTGTCCGTACGGCTAAGCGGATTTCTAAAATTGCATTAAGGAAAAACATTTAAGCCGATTTGTCTTGTAAAATGCACGGCTTATACGAAACTCAGAGCGGTGGAGTGCTGGTACGGAAGTTTTGTCAGCACGTTTGGGATGACGTCCATAAAGCCCCAGTGCCTTTTGCGTTCATGATTAATGTAGATGCCTCCAGTAGACATCCCTGGAGATCTTGCGTGGCGTGTGATATTTATTTGGCTTGGGACCTGATGTGGCTGAAGCCACGACTTCATCAGAGTCTTTGTCAAGGTGTAACCTACCCCTCGAGAGGCACAAAGCTGGCGCTGGAAGAGTTCATGGGAGAAAATCAGGAGATGATTTGTGGTTGGTTTGGTTTTTCCAGTTTGCTGTTTAATTTAGATGACTGGGTTTAGATGACTTGAGGTTTTATCACTGAAATGCTGGAAAACAGCTCTGCTTTTAGATAGCATTTCTTAGAAATGCTGAAAGACTTCTCTGTTGCTGACGCTTGGTTGCCCCAGCTCAAGAAATCTACTGTGGGTTGAGTCTTAAAGTAGTTAATGTCCTCCTAATGCACAAAAGAGTTGTGTCCAAGGGAAGCTGAACCCGATTTCTCTGTCGTCACCCACTTGAACACCTTCATGTCCCCTCTCACCCAGCTGGGACGCTGCGCTGATCCTTCCTTCTTTCTGAGCAAGTTCTTGACCTGCTTATCTCGGCACGGCGCTCTTCCCGTAGACACGGCAAGGGTTGATGTCTTAATTTTATGATCCCTGTAGCTGGCTGGCGGCGTAACAGTGGTGAAGCCCATCTTTGTAAGGTTGTATTTCATGGGTTGAGCCGCATACGCAGCGAGCGGTTTCAGACGCGCCGTGGTATTTTTTTTTTTCCCTTGCAGCCATTGCTTCTGAAATTCAGGTTGGTCCATTCAGTGCGTTACCAGCCACGACGTCTCTTCTTCTCTTTTCCTGGCGAGGTTTCTGTACACGGATCTGCTGTGCAGAGGAGATTTGGACCAGACACAGGAAATGCACTGCATTCTCACTGCTTCACCTGTTCTCTCTTCCCCAAAACAGTTTTGTTTTCTGTTCTTCTGTGCTTTTGCCAGTGCAGACTTGGTGCCTGAAGCAGAGTGATGTTCACCATGGTTGGACGTGAGGACAGTATTTCGTTTAATTGTTTGGTGTTGTCAGGAACAGACTAATTTTCCTTCTGTTATCAGTGTACAGGCTACTGAAAAAGCTAAGATATTAAAAGAATACTGCTGCTCAGTTGAAATGTCACGTGCAAGATTGCCCCTGGAAACAGAATTCATCGTCTTCGCTTGTACCTGGTGATAGCCAGACCCTCTGAATGCATTTCTCGGCTCAGATTACCTATTTTCCGCTCACTTGTGTTCCTAGAAATGTCTGAACTTGTTTCATTCAAACATGAAAAACAAGTCAATGCATTTTTATTGTTGGAAGAGTAGAAGTAGTCATCTCAGAGGAGACCCTTGGGGGATAGCTTTTGTCTCCTAGCTCCCACTTGGTTTCTGCAGGGATGGTCACTGGTACCTTGTGTGTCTCTGCGAGGCAGAGCTTCCTGCTAGAAGACACAGGTGACAGTGTCCGTGAAAGAGCTTAAAATTTCCTTCAACTTCTCTTCTAATCCCCACCAAGGTCTGTGAGGCCTGAGCACTTCCTTCTTCTCGATGCCTTCCTTCTCTAAAGCCTTCTTGGACCAAAGTCCAAACATGTCTAGTCTTTCTTCCACGTTTTTTATCTGGTTTTAAAGACTGTTTGATAAGCAGACATAAAATAACCATCTCTCGGTGACAGGTATCCTCAGCTGTCAATGTGCTTCCATCCCAAACATCTGGAAGCAGCTGTTGCTGGGAAACAATCATCCTAACAACAAAAACCAAGTTCCAGACCTTCTTGAGAGTTTCCATTTCAGAGATGTAAAAAAAGAATCACGACCTATATGAGAATAAAACTCAAGATGACTTTTTCCTGCTGGGTTTCCACACTGACACGAGAGCCGGGGAAAATATTTTTCCCTTGATGTGTGTGGTCATGGTAGGACCATAACCAAATTGGGAGCGAAACAGCAGTGGGAAACAGACAGATGAGGAGAAGGTGAGGCTGTTTCTGCTGTTGCAAAGCCAGACACCTTGTCTGGAAAAAGGTTGACATTTCTCCCCTAGAAGTTTTGCCATGACACCTTCAAAGTTGCAAGCTGATCTCTGGGCTTTCTTGGGTTCTTGGTGGTGCAGTTTGGGGTTTTTCCTGTAAGAACTGGGATTCTGTGTCTATATCACAGCGTGATACAGAGAGGTGATGGCTTGTTTTAGTTTTGTTATACATAGACTTTCGATAACAGATTTTTAACTGTGACTTTATGAAAGCTTCTCCCTGCTAACTTGGTAGAAATCTCCAAATTGGGAGAAATGGAAGTTTGTTCCCTTTAATCTAAAGTTATGATACTTTTGCGATACCTTAAATCAAAGTTGTTGAAGGGTGCTTAAGTAACTTAAATTTCAATTAAATTTACATGGCAGTGGACATCATTCTGTTGATGTCTCTCAGTTGGAAGTGCTTTAGAAGCGGGTAGCTTTTGGGCTTGCTCAGTTCCAACTTTGTAGAACAGTTGGTAGCGTATTGCGGCGATGTCGTAAGGACCAGCAGCCCTGGAAATCGGCCACTGGCCAAGTCTCTCTGCCTTTTAGAAGCTGGCTCAGTCCTTGGTGACTTTGGAGCAGGAGAGGGTCTGGATTGGAGTTACTCCTGAGTTGGGTTGGAGTTGAGCTGGTGACCTAAAGGTGAACCGAGTCCTGAAATCTCTCCCAGGAGCCATTTATTCCTTCTCCTCTACAAACAACCCGAAGCCTGAGCAGCAACAAGAGCCACTGATGTAGAAAGTTCACATCTAAAAATAGCTTATGGTGTAGAGATAAATTGTTTCCTGATTAACACTTCATTTAAATAATTTGGTGCTATTAAATTTACTTACAATAGTGACTGTACAGTATGGGGAGTATCCGAAAACGTGTGAGCTCCAGAGCCATCGTTAAGGACGCTGAAGGTTGTCATCCGCTAACTGTATGTGACATTTCAGACGTGTTCTAAGAACGACGTCTTCATATTTTTATAAATGTGAGGTTTCTATCTGGTATTAATTGTGATCATCTATCAAACCGGCGCTGTGGTCGTTAAGTAATCTTCTTTTTACACCGAAGTGCCTGGAATCAGGCTGAGTTGGAATGGACTGCCTTCCAGATTTTTCTTCTAAAAAGGCAGAGAATTGATGTTTCAATTAGACTGGTACACCTTCAAAGTGAGATTTCTGACACGGTGTCTTTAGATTCTAATACCTGGCTAATAATTCTGTCCTTTAACCACTGCTTTTTTTTTTTGATATTTTAAGCCTAGCTTATGTCTGCAGCTCTCCCTGTCGCACTGGGTAGCCGTTGCCCACCATTTCTGAATTAATCGCTGCTGAGTCCAGTGAGCACCAGTGCCCTCTGAAGTGTGGCTTGCCGTACGCGGGCGGGGAAGCGTGGTGGAAAACCGTGGGGAGGATGGCTCCTCTGTGGCCACGCGTTGGGAATTCAAGTCTCGATCCGAAGTATACTGAATTCATCGGTATTTTTTTTTTTTTTAGATCATGTGAAAATCTTTGTTTTAGTTGGAGGTTACTGTGAGGGTTCGGATGCTGTGGTCAGGCTGGCAATGAGTCAAAATGCGTATCAAGCCAAGAGCTTGCTAGGGTAGGCAGTTGCTCCAAGGCCTGTAGATCTTGGGTGCCTTTGCAGATAAATACAGAACTGAGTCCTAAATTCTTGGCTCTGCTCTGAAGTCCTTACTTGTCGGTGACTGAGTCGTGTACTGGAGCAGTGAGCGTCTTGACCGTGCCAGATTTTATCTGCTGGAGTTGCCAAGAGGCCAGAGGTTGGTGGTTCTTTGCAACCAGTTTTGGAGTCTAATGTGGTACAGGAGATGACTCGAGTTAACGCGAAACGTTTTCTGTGCGTCAACTTGAGCGTGAGTTTTATGGTTTTTGCCGCAGATCACAAACGCGAGTTTGTGACTTACTTGTGTCGTTAATCACCCAAGTCCATTTTCCATTTGGTTGGCTTTGCTGTTAGTTCAGCGATATACAGCTGTTGTGAAGGAAAGGAGAAGCCGTCGGTTTGCTCGTTTCCAAGGGAAAAAAGTCCAATTTTAAGTGCTTTGGAGATTTCCCTTTCATCCCACTAGAGGGGGATCCCTCAAGGTCGTCTTCTCCAGTTCCTTCCGACTAGGATTTGCCCTTTCCAGATCGAGAGAGAAATAAACTTGCACTCTTAGTACCCTATATTCCTTAATATTGGGGGGAATAATGAGCAGGGCGGATGAAATAAATATTCTATTAAAACACTACATTTGTTGAATATCGGAAAAAAAGGAGTTTGCTTGGATTTTTCTCTTCAGGGAAAGAAGGAAACAACCAGCTGTCTTCCAGTTCTTTCTTGAGGTGGACAAATGGTGCCCGTCTCTAACGATGATGAGACGGATTAAGGGTAGAAACGTGTCGCGAAGCTTCAGGCGGATGACTGTAGATGCCGGACAAGATGCAGTCGGTGCTGCTCAGCCCGCGCCTGTTTCGCTCTGGTTGATTTTCATGCCTCCGTTGCGCCGTATCCCGAATAAAATCGCGGCTCTGTCTTGTCTCTCCGATGCAATCTCGCCGAGTTTTTGACGGTTACGCGGTGTAATACGAACCAGTTGGATGTTAAGACCTTTGCAGAATTGCTCGTTTCTTTTTTCCCCCAGTGATTTTAAAATATTAAAGCCATCAGGAGGGTTGAAGCTGATTTACCAAAAGGGAAAAAAAAATCGCAAATGCGTTTTGAGTATTGAACTGCCGTTGACATCTAAAGTCCCAACCATGCTGTTTTCCTCCACACTCCAGCAATCAGGACATCCAGCAAACCCATAAAAAACCAAACTAATAGCATGAATATTCAGTGACCTAGAATACTAATTATTGTCATGAATATTAATGTGATCGGACTTGCTTTTTCCTCTCCTCTTTCTCTCTAGGTCTTTTTTTTTCTTTCATTTTTTTTTTTTTTTTTTTTTTCCACTCAGCCGGCTCGAAAGATGGACCATAATGAGAGCATTTAGGAGAGAGAGCGCTCTCCGCCGTGACAGGGACCGGGGTAATAAGGAGAGCTTGATTAACGCGGTGCACTTGGGGGAGAGATGAGAAGATTCACGTGGGCCTGTTGTGGGGGGAGGCGATGAGGCACCGGCGGCTGTGTTGCTGCTCCCTCAGATTAATGAGGCCTAAGAGTGCATTAGGAACAGTGACAAAGGTTTGATCTAATGGGCTCAGTCATTTTTCCTTTGAGTGACAGACGCGCAGAAGTAATTGGCTGTGCAGAATGGCAGCTCATTGGCAGTACTTAAGGATACATTATCCCCGTTGCGTGGCCCGCAGAGGCTGTTTATCAAAACCGCTCGCACTGCAGACATGCATGCGCTTAGCCGCTCTTACAGTGGCAATAGCTATTAAAAAAAAGTCATCTCGCGTTCCTAGCTATTGTCTCTTTTTCGAAAATAAAGTTTCTTTGTCTCATTTTCTTCGCTCCGGAGGATATTTGAATGCCGGCGGTCGGCCCTCCCCAGCCTGAAGAGGCTCTGGGTGCAGCTCGCAGGCTTCGGGGAGGTTTGTAGGCCCGTGGAAAGTTAGTTCCGTTAATCTTTAACGGGTTTTGATGTAGATCCAGCGCACAAGTTACACCCCCACCCCCCATCCAGTTTTGTTATTAATAACTTCCACAGACAGCCAAAGGGATTAGGAGGCATTTTATATCTGTTGCCTCAGGCCCTACGCGAGCAGCACAATACCCCTGAATTGCTTGATTCTGCGCTGGTTTTGTTTTATTTTTGCGAAGTTAAATTCACAATTGTGAACAAGATGTACAACCAAATCGCGGCGATACGAAGCAGAGCGTTTGCCGGTGTGAAGTGGTCGCCGCTGGGTCCAGATGCAGTTTGTTAACAGGCAGGTAACGTGGAGCAGGACTTGGCCAGAGAGCAAAGCAGACCTTATTTATCGCTGTTGTTTGTTAAAACTGCTGAAAAAAAAAAAAAGTGATATTCCTACTTGGGAAAGAAAAGCACACTTTGATCCCAGCAGAATAAATAGTCTGAGGTCTTGAGCAGAAGCCCTTGGTGAAGATCTTGGGTTTAACTTTCTTTTAGAAGAGATGTCTCCTCTGATGGCTTAATTTCTCCTCCACGCTGGCTGCGTTGGTTTGGCAGGCTCTGAGAATAATAGCTTTTCTCGTTATACTCCCAGCACCATGTCCTTCACTGCCAGGATGTTTCTTGGCATTGCCTTGTTTGTTCATTAGTATTGACCCTTCTCGGTTTGTACGCTGCTAATCAAGCCCGCTTCGCAGAGACTGCCCTGCCGGGCTGCGATATGGAAGGTCTTCCTCTATTAATAGCTGCTTACCCTCAGGAAGTGTGTTCGGTAAATAAATCCTTCTGAAAAAAATCTTAAAAATAAGGAAAACCCACAAAATGAGTTGTCTGCTACAGTATTGAAAATTATTGTCCGTGTATTGAAGGAGAGTTCCAGTGTGTTTTGGAAAAGTACTGTTGCCTCAGTTCCGTGTGTGAGGAACCTCAAGTTGTTTGAGGTTCCCGATAAACCCAAGGTGGAAACGATGTGCTGTTTGCACACTGCCGTCAGGTGGAAACAGAATCCATAGCAGTATTTGGGTGGAATTTTCCCCCATTAATAACCCCTCTCAAGAACCTGGTTATGGAAGTTGGAGCTCTCCAGCTCTGGTCACACGTATGATCTTGCTGAGAAAGTGGCCAGACAGTGTTCTGACACCTGGCCAGTTCCTTCCTTTCCAGTGTGGACTTGCTCTACTTGATTGGAGAGGCGACGAGGTGTAAGTAGCACTTTTCCCAGATTTCAGTGCAGGGCGTGATCTCCAGAGTTGGCAAGGGAACTGTGAAAGATGGACGCTAAGACCTGAGGCAACAAACTGATGGGAGCCAGAAGAGCCATTCCCAAATTTTCTTCAGCTAAAGCAGTTGTCCCAGTGTTCATATTTATAGGCAAAGCAGAAGGCAGAAGGTGGTAGAGCTTGGATGGTCAGCCACTTCAGACCTCAAGGGGGCCTACAGGAAAGACGGGGAGAGACTGTTCAGTAGGGCCTGGGGTGACAGGACCGGGGGTAATGGTTTCAAAATAGAGGGAAGGAGATTCAGATTAGATACTAGTAAGAAATTTTTTATGCTGAGGGTGGTGGAACACTGGCCCAGGTTGCCCAGAGAGGCGGTGGATGCCCCATCCCTGGAAACATTCCAGGCCAGGTTGGCCGGGGCTCTGAGCAACCTGATCCGGTTGGAGATGTCCCTGCTCCTTGCAGGGGGGTTGGACTGGGTGGGCTTTGAAGGTCCCTTCCCACCCAAACCCTTCTGTGATTCTTAGGAAAGGTTTGTCCATCAGGAAGATTTCTGCACAAATCTGGGAATTAATTCATAAACGTAATGCGGAATTGAGGGAAGCGGAAGGGAATGCTTTTCATCTTTTTGCAGCCAGCAAAGTGGCCTTTTTCACTTTTTTTTTTGCACGCTAATGCCTGAAGAAACTTCAGGGAGCAGTGTTGGGTATGGGTTTTGAATGAGCGCCCAACAGCCAATCTAATCTACTCGACGGTGCCTTTTACGGAATTAGAGGGCATTTCAAGAATAGGCAGCATTCCTGCAACATAAATTGACCCAACATGATTTGAAACAATTAACCCTCTGATATCAAGAGTCAGGATTTCCTGACCCACAACTCTAATGTATTTTTCATTAGTTCTAACAGCTGGTGAGCGCGGCCCTCTGGCCTTAAGAGGTTTCTTTTTCTTTTTTTGGAAGAGAAACTCATGAACGCGAAGAGCGTAAGACAAATAAAACATGGCCACGGTGAAAGCATTGCGGTAGGCTGTCGTTCGCCTGATGCACTCTTTCTGCGCAGCCGCTCTCTGCGGGTCTCCTGCGCTGCTGCTTCGTGGAAAGATACGGTTCTGCTTCGCCACTCTTGCCGTGTCTGCTCCTCTTGTAAATTCAAGAGTGTATTAGTTGGAATCCTGAATGTAAGTTCTTGTAGCCAAGTGATTTGAATATTTCAAAGTATCGTAATCCAATGTTGCATTTACGGCCTGTTGTTTGGTAAATCTGACCCAACTGGGTATGAAGAGCCAACTTGAGTCGCTGTGCCCGTAGGAAATTGAGACGCCTTCTGCTCCCTGTGCCTTTCCGTCGGCCTCTTCATACATGCACACACGCGTAGTCCTCTCCTTAATTCCTCTTATCCTGAATCTCCTTTTCCCTTGCTCTTTGCTGTTGGAGGCTATTTACACTGAGTAGATGGGTATATAAAATGGATTTTGTCTGAGCACACTCGCTTTTCTCAAAGGCTCTTCTGCCGAGCGTTGCCCAAACCTGGAAATTACCGTGAATCTTCATTTGGATGGGTTTTGTAGAGCTTAATTGTTTGAACGTTTTGTAAGTGTGATCATAATGGGGTATTTTATAATATCAGAAAAGATAGTTTTAATAAAGCTGTCTAGGGCTAGAAAGAGGAGCTCTTCCTTTGATGCTCCTTTGGTAGATGAAAACATTTTTGTTCAATAGGAAACCAGCATCTTTTCTTGCTCATTTGAGACCAGTTCTGGCAACATACTGATATTCATTCAGATATAAATGCTATATTCACTTTGAAATGCAAATTGTTTAAAGAAAAATAGCATATGGTAGAGGTAAGTACCTTTTCAAATCAGCTCCCACGCTTTAGGGATACGAGTACAGCTAAAATTATTCTTTGGAAAGAATCCGGAGCCTTTGACACATTGAAGCTTGAACTAATCAAGGCTTCGCAGTAAGCATACACACATATCCATATCAAGGAAACAGCGCCGAGAATACGTGGATTAGCATAGTAATTTAACTGCCCCCTGCTAATCAACTTGAGCAACCAGCTGATGCACGTGGGATGTGTTTGAAGAGGGTTTCACAGCGCCGGAGCGGGCCGTGGATTCGGTGTTCGCGTTGAGGTACAGATCTGTCAACGTATAGATCTGTACGTGTGTCCGTATACACGTACAGACGGGTGAGACAACGAGAAGTACGCAACAAGGCGTTGTAAGAGCTTGACGTAGAGGCTTCACATGCCTAACCCGATATACAAGGTTTACTTCTCGGTCGCTGGTCTTCTCTTTTCAACTGTCTCCTGCTTGTCTGCTAAAAGATTGAGATGGTTTCTGCTGTTGAGGCTTGAGCAAAACTAAAGGATAGTTGCTTTGTGGAGGTCTGGATTGGGGTTTGCCTGTTCTAGATGGGGGAAAAAACGAAGGACTTCTGTAGAAGCTTGTGCATAAGAAGAGCGGTTGACTTCCAGTAGTCCTTGGTTTGGTGTGACAGTGTTAGTGTCTGCTGGGGTGGTGGAATACACGTCCTGGGCATGCTGCGATTTGACTGAGAAGTGGAAAAACTTGCAAAGGGTTGGGAAATAATGATCTTTAAACAAGTTCTAAGTAACAAGTTCTAGAGCTGAGCACCTTCAAGAGGGGGAGCAGAAGGGGCACACTCCATAGTCCAGCCCTTCTGATATCTACCCATGGATTCTGGCTTGCGTGGTGCGATGTATCATTAAAACCTCACAGCACGTGAACAAAGTGGAATTTAACCTTGAATAAACGTTAAGACGAGGGTTGCAGGTAGCAGTGTTATCAGACTGTGGCAGCAGAAACGGCAGAGCAGAGTTGGGTTGAGTCGTTGATCCATAAATTGTTACGTGGTGGGGCTTGGCACCGGTCTGTTGCTAGCAGCCCATACCTTTCCGAAATGTGAAGTGAAAGAAAAATTCCGATTTGGTTTGCAGAAGTAGTCACTTCCTCAACAGGTTAATGTCCTGACGTGGGATGTGGAGTTTCAGAAGGTGGCATTAAGGTGAAAGCAAAGCTTTGGGTGCTGACATGGTGGTGTGGAAGTCTCGATATTATCTTTTTAAGGTTTTGCTTTGGCACCATGGTTAGAAAGTGACTGGACGCTTCTGTTCAAAAATTTGTGAACTAAGATGAAAGATGTCAACGTACAAATATTGCTGCTCTCTGCAGCCACCCAGCGCAGAGTAATGGGGATGTGTCGGCCAGGAGAAGATGTCCAGTAATCATTTCTGTTTTCCCATGACACCTAGGAAATGCTGCATCTCGGCTTTCACGTACCGGTTTTCTCCGTCATGATCTTTGCTTTGAAGATGCTCTTGCGGGAGTTCATCAAATGGGGTTCCTGTTTTACTAGGTGCAGGGTGAGAGACGGCTGCGGGCTAGAAGTGTGCTTCTGTGGCATTGCTCAAGTCCAACGGGGTAGATGCTTGTGAAAAAAATAGTTATTTCCAAACTTTCTTTAAGTTCTTTTGAAAACAATACAAATTTAAAGGACCTGTAGGTATCTCTTATCCTATAGATGTATCAAAGTGCAAATCGTTGAGAATATTTTGAATCGAATGGGAATACAGAGTAGCTTCCGAGCTCGGAAAGGTTATCTTGTTTTGTTTTGGGATGGAAGAAGAAAAAAGAAAAAGGCTGTTCAGTTAGAGAGCTCTGGAAATGTTGGTTGAAAGGGACCTCTGGAGAGTGCGCCATCCTCCTGCTTGAAGGAGAAGTTCCACCAGTGTTGGGTAAGTTCAGGTGTCTTTGCATAGCTGAGCTTTGGAAACTTGAGAGGTTGGAGATCCCCCAGCTTTTTTTGGTAGCGTGTTCCAGGGTTACATCTGAACGTTCCAAGCTATAGTGTTGCTGCTGGTTTGTGTCATCTACAACTCAAAAGCTTTTGGCTCCCTCATCTTTATGAGTGTCCTTCTGGTAGTTGTAGGCAACTCTTAGATCAGCCATCATCCTCCTGTTCACCAGATTAAACCAGCCCAGCTGCCCCAGCACTCGTGGGCCCTGTGTCTTAGACCTTTGACTGTCTTGGCAGTTCTTTGCTGGCTCTTTTCCCATTTCCCAACAGTCCTCTTGAAGGTGGAGGACCCAGAACTGAGTACGGTGTCTCAGATGCCCATAGTGGTGTGCCCAGCTTGCGGTTTGCGTCGAGTTACGGTGTTAACGCGCGTTCTGGCATCCCTTGTCGACTCTTTGAGTCCTTCACAGCAGTGCTGCTACTCAACTAACTGATCCTCAGCCTCTACTGCTACACCAGGTTCTTCTGCCCCAGGAGCAGAGGTTAGGACTTCTCCTTGAACCACGTGGTGTTCCTGTTGGCCTAACTCTCAAGTTTGTAGAGTCTGTTTGGTCTCAAGCTCTGTCATTCATGTCAGCCACCCTCTTTAATTTGGTGTATCATCAAAATGTATGAATTTATTAAGGTTCATATTTTTTCTGGATTGTGAAAACCAAAGGAAAACCTTGCTGGGCATTTCAAAGTGCGCGTCAGCGGCATCACAGAAGATCGTTTGAAGGGAGATATTTCTTGTAAGAGACCTCAAAATACGTACTGTCGGACAGCGTTTCCAATTTCTATTGTGACTTTAAGGTACCGGGTTATGATTTGATCCTCTGCTTTGTACCTTCACTTCTGTAGGCCCAATTTCTTTGCTGAACGTTTCTTTGGAAGTTGTCTTTAGAAGGTGCTAAAACACCAGCAGTAGCAAATTGCTCTCAGTCAATGGGGTCAAGCTGAAGAGGACCAGTTGTTGGAGGCATAAATTATTTCAACAGTTTGGCAGACAATGCTCTGATTATGGAATTATTTTGGACAAAAGTGTTGCCCAAGGAAGGTGATTAGAGAGGAGTTATGCGCCAGTAGCTGAAGCACTGCCTAGGGATGTCCCACCAGGGTTCCAAAATCCACCTTAGACTTTGCATAATTAAGCAAATTAGTTTTTCTGTACGCATTTCATGTCTACAAAGTGGAGATCGCCGAACAGAAGTTCTTGAGACTGAGTAGATGCGTACAGGACTGAGATGGACCAGCACTGTCGTGATGGATCTGCGTTAAGGACTGGAGAAGAGATTTAGTCTTGGGAAAGGAGAGGAGAGAAAGGGACAATTATGCCAACTCTAATAAACACAAAGTAGTTCACTGAGCTCCGCTGTCTTCCCAAAGGCTGCTCTGGGAAAAGACATAATGATAGAACTGGGAGTCAGGAGATCTGGGTTTTATTTTCAAGTCTGCCACAATCTTCCTTCGTGGCCCTGGGTCATTTAACCTCTGAAAAATGGGGGAAATGATAGCAGATAATTAACAACCTCACAGGAGCATTGGAAATTAATTCATTAATTTTTCTGAACTCATCAGGAGAAGGTGCAATGGAAATGCAGAGTGTGAGGGTATTTTATAAAATCGTGTCTGCATTTCCCTTTCCGTGTGTTTTGACAGAGTTTTCTTAAATCTGTAGAAGACCTGTGGGTCCCTTTTGAGAGCCTGCCGTGAGGAGTGAAACCAGCGTTGTAAAGCGTTAGTATCTTTATAAAACACGAGTCCCGGGCCAGGGATGGAGTAAAACGTGCTCAGAAATCACAACTGTAGAGCAGACTTGGACCCGTGTCACGTTGTAAGAAAGACCGTCAGAAACCTGAGTTTCCGGAGTGGTTTGAATTGTTTTGACTCTAAACTTTATGCAACCAGCTCACGCTTCTCCTGTTTTATGGTGAGAAACCTGTCCCCGTTGCTCCCTCTCGCACACACCTCCCAGCATTTTATTGCGCTAGACCTCGCTGATCATGAAAACACCGAAGTTGTTTCTGGTGTTTACTGGCTAACGGTGTTCTTTGTATCTCACTTTTTGTGTAGCGCGCCTTCAGTTAGGAGTTGTGATGGGTACATTGCTGTGGGATGAGGGAAGAATTAGATTTGTCCATGGAACAAGCTTTGTGTCACAATGTTGTTTTGAGATTAAAAATCCAAATAAGTTTGTTTTTTTTTTTTTTTGCTTGGTCTCGCAATGCTAGTAGTTATTTGCTCCACGTCACTGTGTTCTTGGCTTCGCTTGGGGGACATTCTTAGGTGAAACATTATTTAGAGGTAGATTGTTTTAAACTCTTTGAGTCGGCTTAGTTGTCTCGTCTTGGTTGCTTGCGTAAATAGTGATTTGCAGGAATAAATTTATTTTCTGTCTTTCGTGGTCTGGCCTGTAAGGAGTGGAGAACCTCTACACAACGTGACGGGCAGCAGGGCTGTGGAAGATTGTGTTTTCCAGATGATGAGTGAACGGGATGAGCTTCCATCTGGAAAATTTAGTCTCTTTTGTCTTTTTTGGATTTGAGTGGGCTGCTGAAATCTGCAGTGCCCCAAGCTGGTCACGGGACCGTTGCCTTCAGAGTTCCAGGGAGGGCTGCGTTGGTTTTTATGTTGGTTGAGTAATCTTGTTTTCTGCTCTGTTAAGATGCACCCCATCCATCTTCATGCAAATCCATTTTGTCTCCTCTATTGACACGATTTGTTTTCCATTTATGTCTAGGGAACGTGACTACTAGCACATCTGTGTCTCAGATGGCCAGTGGGATCAGTCTAGTCTCCTTCAACAGCCGTCCGGATGGTATGCATCAGCGCTCTTACTCGGTCTCCAGTGCAGATCAGTGGAGTGAGGCAACAGTCATTGCAAACTCTGGCATTAGCAGTGGTAAGAAACCCGGAGCTGGGAGGGGTCATCTGCTTTGGGGCGAAGGGGGAAATTTGGCGGTTTGCTTTTTTAAAAAGAGAAGGGGGAGAAAAAAAAAAAACGACTTGATGTCCACCCAGATGCTCTGTGGGAAGCCAAACTTCCAGCATCTGAGAGAAAAAAGGAGGGATTAGATAAAAGAGAACGGATCGATGCAGTAGTTTTTCAGCAGGAAGAGCTAATGTAATTATAATACTGCTTAATTTTAATTTCAGGTACATAATGTAGCTTGTTCACTTGATATTCGTGATTCCTTACCCTATGCGGTAGGTATTAGCCGTAAATTATCCCCCAGGTCTTCTCATCGGCGTGTCCTTTGCTGTGAGGCGTGCACGCTACCGGCGTAGTCATCGTGTTTTCTCTGCGGAGCGTTTAACAGCGTGAAAAGGAGCAAACGCTCTTCCAGCTGGTGTTTTGCAATTATTTGACTGTAAGAGTGAGACAGGGGTGGCTGTTTTTCAAGGGTACGGGTGATATTTGGTAACAGAACGGTGCATCTGGCCTCAACGGCGTGCGGGAAGGACGGAGGTAGAATCCTGTCCACCTATAGCTGCTGATGCAGGTGAGAGCATCCTTGGAGCAACTGTGGTGGGTGGGCTGGGACCCCGGGGGGTTTCTGTGGCGGCGTGCTGCCGAGATGGTTCGTACTGGTGGAGCACGCGGGTCCAGGAACACGGGGTTGGCGGCAGGTGGTGGGAGAAAACCGTGGAGAGCTGATGGACAGGGCAGGGAAAGGAGATGAGCGTTTGGAAGAGAAGAATGAACTGAGAAGAAATGGAGCGTACGGATACCGGGGAGAAGTGTGAATAGGACAGGAGAAGTGGGGAGGAAAGCTCTTTCTGATGGCTGTCTCTGAAATGATGAGGATTATAAGAGTATGACGACGATTTAACATGTCCTATACATATGTGTGTGTGTGTGTACACCTATACATGTGTCTGTGTATGGCTTGAACCTGCACAGAGCCCTGCTGCTGTCGCTGGGCTTTTAAGCAGCTTTCAGTGCAACCTTATGAGAGCAGAAGGTTTAAAATCGTCGTCACCTTGGCTCTGGCTGGCCTTACATCTCAGGGTCATGCTTCCTGAAGCACATACATTTCCAGAGCTCTAAATTTCTGGGCAGCATCTTCAGGAGCGTGATGCGTGCATCAAGATGGTATCAATTTTGACCAAGAATTTTCTAAAGCAAGCATCCTTTGTTTCAGCCTCGGTGACAGCCAGAGGTGCCACCCCAATTCTACTTTCCTTTTAAAAGGTTCTATGAAAATTTTGGCTTTTTTGCGCCCTTCTTTTACACTGCAGCCCTTCCAAAGAAAGTTGGAGAACGTTGTATGTTTGCAGTAGGAGGAGGGCAAGTGAAAACCAAGAGGTAGTCTCTGCTCCGTGACACCTGATGGGTGAGCAGATGCCATCCTCTTGCTCCTCAGTGCCAGATGTGACTCTTCAAAAAGTGGTGTGTAATTAATACCTTGAAAAGTAGAAATATAACCTAAATTCCTGCCTCTTTCCCTCCCCTTTACTTCGTAATGCTGTTTCTGCTTTGGAGATATTTGCTGGACTTGTCGTGAGCTTCAGGTAGTTTTAAATTCCCGGTGAAGGGGACCTTTTCTCCTACACGAGCTTCGGACGCCGAGTACGTGCAGTGCCTTTGTCTGACTTGATGTTCATATGTGATTACTTCTGGATCAAAAGAGACGACAGCTGGAATTATCTATGAAATATTTATTTAAAAAATGCAGGTGACTGCTGGGTACTTCTGAATAAGCCTGACTCGAATAGTTTCTTCCAGAGGTGCTAATTTTAAAAAAAAAATTGCTTTTTTTTAAAAAAAAATTGGAGTAATGGTGAGTTTTAGACAACTGAGGGTCAGCAGAAACAGAAGTATTGCGATAAAACTCTTGCAAAACCTCCAGAATAATTCATTGCTGTCGATGTATCGCCTTTCCGTAAGCTGAGAGACGTCTCCTTTATGCTGGCAAGCTGACGCATGAAAACCTCTTTTTAATTTCAGGGTTTTTTTCCCTCCGTTAAAAGATTTTTGAATTTTAGTCATAAAAAGATGATACTGTGAAAGCAGCAGGTATGGCGAGAAGCTAAGCATCCTTTGGAATTCAAATGCCAATGTACTGGAGAACGTGCCTGCTTATTGTCACATGGTTTTATTGTAGACAAAATAACATATTGGGATTCAATTTTTCTCCGCACCTTTTTTTTTTTTTTTCCCCACATTAAATTAATACTTTGTGTGGCTCCGGAGAACTTTTCAAAGTCTTCCGAACCAGACCTTTGGTTTCCTGGGGCTTCTGTCTTTCAAGCAGCTGTGAACATCTCCTAATTAGATAAATTACTTTGTAGTGGGCAGAGCCACAAAACAGGAGGTGCTGGTTAAATTAAAGGGGAAAAATAGCAAAATCCATTCTCTGGAATGGAATGCCCCACTGCTTTATGACTATTACTGTTGTAAGGTTTTACATTTAAGTACCTGAGGTTTCAAATTAAATGTCTAATATAATTTGGCGGTGGTAACATGAAGCCTGTGACTGCCCTCGGAGAAAATCTCGACAGCTCAGTTCGGCGTTTCAAATTGCTGCCTGCTCGATAGTGAGCGGCTCGCGCGGCTGGCTCACTATTTAGCCACGTACCGCCTGCTGTTCGGCGTCATTTTAAATGCAGTAACGTATTTGCCTTAAAAACCCCCAAATTTTAAAAGGCTGTTCCAGCAGCACATGAAAAATTAATTCTTTTTACGTTTTCATTTTTTTTTTCTTTCTTGCTCCTTGTAAGTACTTGACAGAAGTAATTTTAGCAGCACGAAGGAATAAAAACTGGGGGCAGTAAATCCCTGTCCGGGAACCTCTTGTGTGGATTCTTTATGGACCCAGAATTGATCTAGGTGTCAGGTCCTGATGTAGTTTAAACTGTTTATCACCCTAATGGCGGCAGAGAGCCCGTGAACATCAACTTATAATCCTGCGTGAAAGAAATTGGTGTTTGCAGTCAATGAAGGAGCAGCTTGTCTTTATTGATAGATTTAGAACAATTACTGCCGCTGCAGCTGTTGGCCGAGAGGTTTTCCCAGAACGCATTCGAAGCTTGGGATTTTTTTTTTTTTATAAATCTTTTTTTTTTTTTTCACCTGGAATTAGTTGCTCACTGTTGGGGAATAAGAGGGTTTTCTGGTCTCGGGGGAGCCGTGCGTAACCTTTCCGGTGGTAGTTCGGTTCGAGGATGCGCATCGGCACGCGCCTTCTCTGGATATTCAGCTCTTATTTCATTCCATACATTCTTTTTCTTTTACAAATTTTCTCAGCTAGGAGAAGCAGGACTGCTTTGAGGAGTGGAGGAAAAGCTGGCCAGGAGCACTGTTGCGAGGCATCTCAAACACGAGTACAAAATGCCGTTGTTTTTCTTACGGAAAACAGATTTCATTCGTGGAACACCGCGGACGTTATTTCCTACCTGGGGATGAAGTGGCAGCTTGTTCCTTCTCATCGTTGGGTTTTATAGTTTGACTTCGAAGACTGTGTCCTGAGAATATCAGAGGGAAGAATTTCTGGTTTAAAGTTCCCATATTAAGCACTTCTGCAACAGTGCTGCAAACGGGACAGGGATTTCTTTCCTCTGGACTTGCAAATTTTCATTTGAATTCTAGCACGATGTAAAATTCGGCAGTAAATCAAATATCTGTTTAAATATCATCCACTTAGGCTTTATCACTGTACAATTGCTTGTACGGGCCATTTGATCGCGCCTGTAATTTATGTAAGTTGTAATACCGGCTGTCTTTGGAGTTTCTCACCGTTTGGCGGTAGGGTTTATTAACGTGAAATGGAGTTCTCGCCGTGCCGCGGCGTAGGAGAGGTCACCGGAGTGCTTACGTTAACACAGACCGGACAACTCGCCTTGCTTACCTCATCGCAAGCGCTTGGAACGACGAAGCGACGGAGTCTCGCGCTGTACGTTGCCAAAGAAAATTGTTCGGCTTGCTTCTGACAGTCGTAAGGCTTCCGTTTGAGGAGCGAACCTGAAAGCATCGTTGAGAATTGTTCGAGTTCAGTAGGCAAGTTCTTGACTAAGAGAAATGACGTCCTTTCAAATAGATGTGCGGAATTCAGAAGTCTTTGTGTGAAGTGTATGTAGATGGTTTAGACTGGAGGAGGTTTTCAAGGAAGGAAATAGTTACTGAAAAGCAAATATGAAGTCATTTTCTCCTTTTTTTCCTAGCTAATACTCAATATTGTAAAATTTGCCGTGTATAAGACAGTATACGTGCAAGTAGTATACGTTGTCTTTAAGAACAGGAAAGAAAAGGCAACATTTTTGTACTTTTCCTACCCTTTCATAATCAGCAGCCAAATTGCTTCTGGCAAACAGTTCCAGAGGGAAACTGTCGGTTCAGCAGGGTAAACTGCTACCAACAACTTCTTGTTGCCTTTGCTTTCTCACACACCTTGAGGAAACTTGGGTTCTAAAGTGCTATTTCTTGGTAGTTTCCAGAAAGTGATCCCTTTCAGCGTGAGGTTGCATACTGAAAAACTTACAGTATTAAAATTTAGTTGACATTTTTGACAAACTCTTACCTGAAGTAGCCCACACAACCAGAAATACTAAAAAATCCTGTGTGACGATGTCCCAGGTAGCTGGACTCAGCAGTCTATGCCTTTGCTCAGGTAAGAAAGGGCGTAAGAAAGTCATATTTTCTCAGAATTGCTGTAGCACCTTCCTTGTGGCTAATAATGCAGGGCAAGAACCTGATCCGGTTGGAGATGTCCCTGCTCCTTGCAGGGGGGTTGGACTGGGTGGCCTTTGAAGGTCCCTTCCAACCCAAACCTTTCTGTGATTCTGTATTTTCACAATGAATGGAATTTCCCAAATTGGCTAAGCAATCCACCTCATTTAGATGGTAATTCCAGCAGTTTTCACTTGTGTGAATTTCATTGTGTCCGAACATTGCATATCTCCTTCTGGATCCTCACCACGAAGTACGTGAGATGGAGACGAGACGTTGGCAGCTAGATGCTGTGCTGTGTTATTCTCGTAGTTGTGTCGTTCATCGTTTCTCCGTTGCAGCATGATGAAGAGGAGGATACCAAAGACCGATATTTAAATTTCAAGACCCTAGAAGTGGTGGTGTTTCATACTGGTTTCTAGAACCTTATAAAACAGGAGGAAGCCATGTCATTCAGTGCTCAGCTGGAAAGAGGAGGTCAGGGAGGAAATGTGATTATTGTCTGACAGCTTGAGCATTAGTTGGGAACGTGTCATGTTGCCTGCACCCTACCTGAGCTTGAAGGCAGCTGCAGAGAGGAAACATGAAGTTTCTGAGATGTGGGCAGATGTCTCATTTGTCTTTTCACTGAGCTTTCTCTCCAAGATGGTGTCGGCGTAAGGATAAGTTCTCCAAAAAGGGTTTCAGAGCGTTGAACTAAACAGTGCTTTCTGCTGGTGCTTTTTCAGGAACACGTTAGTGTCCAGAAACAGTAGAACGCGATGCTTACCCGTTACATTTTGTAGACCCTAAGAATTTCAATTCAATGGGAAAGTTTAAGGTTGCCTTTCTTGGGGAGGTTCCTGCCAGGTTCACAAAATACAGGCGCTTCCTTCTGTTTTCCGGGCATGGGTGTGTTGCCAAAACAATGGGAAAAACCTATCCTGTTGTACAGGGGAAGGACTTCTCTCTGTGAGGGGTTCCTGAAATTCTGCCCAATGTTGAACGCGTTGCTTCATGCTGAGGTAGAAGAACGACAGATACGAGAGCGGTTCTCCTGTTTCTGCGTCCTTGGTGGAGGGAGGAGATGGAACCAAAAAACCTTTAAGGCTTAAACTTGATGTTGGTTGAAGGACTTGGGGTATGTGAGTGTTTCTGCACAGCTTCTGCTGTTTAAATCCTGAGCTACACTGTATAGATTTTTACAGTTCTGTGGTTCTCCAGAAACCCATCTGCTTTTCTTAAGATCCTCTTCTCTCTGCCCCCTCCCTCCCTCTGATTAAAATATAAAGAATTGTGGCGTTCAGCAATTAAATCCTGCACTTCGTTCAAAAATGGGAAGAAACGTGAGTTTTCATCTTCGGATAATTTGACATTGGCAACCTCCTGCTCATCTTAATCTTGTTCACAGCCTGCAGTGCCACATGTCTGTCAGAAAATTGTTTATGTCACCAAATTAACTTTTGGAGTGGAACTAAAAAGCTTTGGGTTTTCCTGACATTTCCTTATGGATGCTTAAATGCATATTTTGCATTTAGTTTTGCTTAAAATTTCAGCTGAATTAGGAAAGCGTAAGGCATGTTCCTTATAATAGTGGGGGAAAAAAAAAAATTTAATTATTATTTTTTCTGTTTACTGTTGTTGATTAATCTGGCTTGATTGTCTAACAATATTCAACAAATCAGTGCTTTTTCTGCCAGTATCTCAGAAATAAATGTGACCTGTGGTCCTCGACCGCTTAAATAGCGACCGAGCCATCAGCACGTCGACTTCAAAAGCTGAAGAGCTGCGTTTGATGTGAGATGCCTGTGTGCATTCAGGAGTGATGTATCTTGATAACTTATAATTGCAAGGAAATAACTGCACGAGCCGGATTCACACAATATCCCGCAGGAGTTTATGGACTTTGAAAAATAAAATCATGTTTACAGATAATAATATAAATTTGGAGAGGCGCGTTCTTAAGTCAACCTAAAGGAAAGACATAATACTGGAAAAGCAAAGTTATAAACTCTACTTCTACTGCAAGAGCAAGTTTATAAACTCTTTAATTCAAATAATATGGCTTGAAAATTTCATAAGCCCAATGTTTTCCATGTTTAAGGACCTTTTAAGTAAGATTTAAGAATGAGTAAACTTCCCAGATCAGCACACTTCTATTTTTCTTAATCTTTTAATCTAAATTTTAATAATCAAAATTTATGTAACGATACAATAGATTTTAAATTTAGATAGAGTTTAGTAATGTTTTAAACACAAAGTTGAGAAAGTAACTTAACCTATAGCTACCATTGGAGTAATTCCTGATTTCAGAGTTTCTTCTTTTTGTGTCTGTACTTTGGAAGTTCAAATAGGTGTTTGCAATAATTTGATTTCCGGTTTAATGGATGTCCAGAAGCACGCTGCTTTGTTTGGCCGGGATCTGGATGAAGTGTGTGGGAGAAACACACACAATGCTTTTATTTCTTCTCTGGCTTAATGAAGTTTCTGTCCCAATTAACGTGAGAGCGGTCGTCTCATCAAGCGTGTTTGCAGACTGGGTTTCTTTCCAGCCCGGATCACGGCGCGCGGGGTACGGGGATGCGGTGTATACGTTACCTATGGAACCCGACACTTCAAAGCTCCTTCACAGCGTAGACGATTCAAGGAGCGAAAGAAGCCTGGGTGTTAAATCCGATCCGCCGCTCCTCCACAACCCGCCGATTGTTGGGGGACAGCTGGAGCGCAGAGGCCCGGCCTTCCTGCAGGTGGAAGAGCGTCTCCTTTCAAGTCTCTGGGCCCTTCATTCGTTACAGCTGAGCTCGTCCCCGAGTTCGGCGGTCCCGCGTGCCACCCGCGGTTGGGGTCGATGAGGACTATCCTGTTCACAAGCCGCTCTAGGCCAGGGGCTTTTCTGAGGCGTGGGTTTTGTGAGGGGAAAAGAAAAGGCCTTGACTTGGGTTGTCTGAAGCCTCAGAAGAGCTGGGAAGAGCTGGAAAGAGTGCTCGAATAAATTTAAAAATTAAAAAAAGAGTTTGTCAATGACAGTTATGTCGTCTGACACCTATACAAGGCAGCAAAGACACAGCTTTATGTTAAGAGCTTTACTTTTCTGCAGTAGCAAAATGGTTGGGTTTGCCCTTGATTAAGATTATCTTTGCTGTCGCTTCCATTATTTCTTTTCGTTTCTGGTGCTCGTGGCATATGTTACCAGGAAGGCCTTCGCCTTTTCCTACCTAGCACGACGCGATTAACTGCCGATTTGCTGTACAGCTTTAATTGTGAAATGTTAATAGTGAGATTCTCCTGATTTTTTTTTTCCAAAACACTGCTATTAGGGCTCGTCACTGCAGTCTTGTGGACTGATGGTGGAGAGTTTCCTCGCCTCTCCTCAATTACCAGTGAGTGGGTTTGATGTTTGAAGTTACCCACAGGTTCTGCAGACTGAAGGTTAAAGTACAAGAGCGGAGACGAGAGACGGGGCTCTCCTGGTGCTGAGCCTGTCTTTGAAGAGACTGAGTTCTTCCTTCCTGTCTTATTTTGCCTATCTTGAAATACAAGGTAAATATTACAGTGGGAAATGATTCAGTAAGGCGTGGGTTCGTTATTTTCCAAGTGCCTTGAGACCTCAAGGCTCCATTTCAAAGCAAAATATTGTTAAACGAGGCTTTTTGCAGTTAGAAGACAACGCTGATTGTTAGATCAGGGCGGACCTCTGACCCTCTCTGTGTAATTGAGGTGAATTTATTGTGCATATTGTTTTAATCAAGGATATAGTGTTTGTCACACAATGTTGTATGTGCTTGATCATGATGTAGCTTCTTCATCTGAGACGTCTTCTTGTAGCGGTGCTCCAAGTGTTTGTTTTTCTGCAAATTTCCGTTACTTGGGGTGGCCGTGATGGGTTCGCTAGGTCCAGCATGCCACGGTTGAGGTGTCTGATTTTCTATGTGGCCTCAGAAGTGGCTGATGGATAAACCAACACATGACCTGGAATCAAACCAGGAGATACTGCCCTGAAACCATTTCACAGCCGTACAGTTTGTCTTGTAAAGGACCATCCATCTTCTTTCTTCTTTGTGGAGTGGCCGAGAACAAGCTACCTGGAATTAATCCCCATAACCAGCTGCCTTTTGTAATATTCCTCACCCATCCCTTTTGTGCGTGGTTGATGGCCAGGAGAAGCATGGCCATCATACACCCAGTTTGTAGCGACTCAGGGTGACAGCACCTAAGAATCGCATCTTCTCAACGGATCTGACGCTGCCCAGTGAAAAACATGATACTAGAAGAATTAGAGACATGCCTTCTACGTCTGGACCGTAGATCTGTCTCTTCACTGGGAGCCATGAAGTTAGTTTGCCTTAGGACGTGGTGGCATCTTGCAACATCTAAGACTTGCATCTCTTTCTAGTTTGTTGTCCTGATGTATCCAAACAACTTGTCGTGCTTGCTCTTTCCACAGCGTACACTGCGAAGGGGGTGAGCGCGAAGATGCGTCCGTGCAGTGGGGGCTAAGATAGATTAGCAAACTGCGTTAATTTGGGGAGTAGCTTGTAATATCTCTGCCTCTGACCTAAACCTGCTTTAGGCAAGATCTGCAGAGGAAAGATGAGCGTCTCGTTCCCGATTCATCTTCTGAAGGCTTGCAGAGCCTCTAAATTATGGTTTGTCTTTACTGCTGGTGCTTGTCGCTGTGTTGGCAACACAGTAGGGAACACGTGTCCTCTCCTTGTGTCGGATGGTGAATTCCTGCTGTGACACCAGGAGCTTCCTTCATAAGGCGGCTTTGAAAGGCAGTTAACGGGATGCAGCTGCTCCTTTGCTGGCAATACTCCGATTTCCAGGGAGCAGGGTGGTGGTTTGTGTGATACTGTAATACGTTGTTGGAAAATGTAGGGAGCAGTGTACTTTTGTGGGGTTTTTTTAAAGCACAGTATCGCGTTTTTGCTTTCATGCTTCCTTACGATGGCCAGACATTGCGTGTTGGCAATGAGCTAGAGGTAACCTTGCCTTTCCTTCAGGTAAGGGAGATTGTAACAAGGGTCTTTCTATCTCCGAAATTACTGGCGCCAGTCCTTCCCATGTCTGTGCCTTCCTCTCATAAGACCGACTTTCTCTCGCAAGCCTGCGGACGGTGTCCCTGCCTTGTCACAAAGCGGCTCGTTAAGCTGCCGAGTGGGAACGCTCCTGTCACGCCGAACGTGCCGTCAGGTCTGCTTGGCTTGGGGCGTGCTACCGCACAACGAAAGCCAGACCCTCCGACAGCGGGGAGAGGTTTTTTTTTTGTCGAGAAGGAAGGTTTGTTTTTTCTGATTTAATTGAAATTGCTGTTAGAAGAAAAGGAGGCAGTAACTTGGGCATTCAGTGGGGCTTTCTGTAGATGACAGGATAGCTTTGTGATTTACAGGCTCTAGGCACAAGGCTGGAAAAATGGTAGACGCCGTGGAAAGAGAATACTCCTGAGGCTCTTTCATCTCCATCCCCCAGTTCTGCTCAGAGCTTCCTTTTAATTTCGTTCGGTGCGGCAGGTTAATTTAAGCCCTCAATAGCTTGAGTGTCCGAGCTGAATTCAGCTAAACGATGACCGGATGCACCTAATTCCTACCGAAAGGCTGAGCTCTGTGTACTTAAATATTTGCCTTTTTTTTTTTTTTTTCCCCCCCCCGGAGGCTGTAATCTCGTGCCACCCCTTCTCCCCAGCTCACGAGTGTTTATTATCATCCGCAGACTTCTGCCAGGCTGCGGGTTTGACAGGATTTTAATGTCAGCCCCGAACATCCGTGCCTGACTCCAGCCTTCCGCAGTCATTGTGCGATTGCAGCATCCCTTTAACTTCGGTCCGAGGCGGAGGAGGAATATAAAGAACTTGATAGAACGTTTATGGTAATAGCTGTAAAGGGAAGCTGTAGAGCATTGGGTTTCACAGCCAGACAAATCTCAGCTCGGGGAAATGGGTCTGAAATACAACTACAGCTGGTTTTAGTCTATTGCTTCCCCTGTTTAAATAAAAGGATTGCTTTTTTTCGCCTCTATTTAAAACACATGTGTGGAAGATGAAAGTGTCCAGCTATTTTTTTATTATTCAGTCCACCAGCTACCGACATCTTTGCCTTATTTCATTTCAACGCTAATGGCATAGTGAAAGTTCTGAAACACCCTCTTTGGATTCAGCCTTCCTTGGGTGGCGGCAAAGATTCCTGCTGCAGTCAGAGCTGTTGCTGTTGTTTTCGTCATCTTTCGCTTTCTTTCCCACCCCCGCCCTTGAACCTGGTGCTATTAATTGTGTTGCTGCTCCTGCTCTTTAATTGATCCCATTCACTGGTCCGGCTTTTGTAACATCTGACTTCTTGTCACTTCGGCAAATCAAAAACCCAAATTAATCAATCTCCAGCCACTTGAGAATAAGGCCGCGTTGGGGAGCTGGGCTTGACAAAAAAGTCTAATTTCACTTTGAAAGCCTGTTGGAAAAATTTAACAAGAAGATGCAAGAAAAATGTAAACCAGATCAAGCTCGACTTTGGTCTGCAGAGAATAGCGTCACCTGTTGAGTTTGTTTCAAGTTTTTGTAAATAGGTGATTTGACAAAAATATGAAATAAATCAAAAGAGGTGAAGATAGAAGAGGTCAGAATATCCTTGTTTCCGCTGCAAATGGAGAGAGGGTTGTGTGTGTATGAGAGAGAATAGGAACCGCGGGCCAAAGGCGCATCCGTGCTCTTGGATTTCTGTATCTCAGCCTTTGTGCAGTGCTATTCCCGTACCTCACACGTTCCCTCTTTTCCTCGGGCTTTTTGCACCCCCAGCCCTTTTACCCTGGCCTGGGGCGCTCGTACCTGCTTATTGCCCCTCATTTCCTTCGTCTCCTCGATTGCCATGCTGCTGCGCGGGCAGTGCGAGCGTTGAAGGAGAAACGGCTTCAATCCGAATCTCGGACGCGCTCTGAGCAGACGCTCAGGAGTTTGGGCTGCGAGTTAGTTGTACTGGGCTAAGGGCACCCAGGAGGCGCAGGCTGGGCCTGAACTGGATTTCTTACTCTTTCCAAATCCACGAGGGCTCTTGCAACGTCCTCAGAGTTGTCTCTGAGATCCGTTTGTGGAGCGCGTGCGGCTTACAAATAATAGGGGCCTACAGGAAAGACAGGGAGAAACTCCAGGGCCTGTTGTGCCAGGAGAAGGGGGAATGGTTTTAAAATAGAGGGAAGCAGATTCAGACTGGATATAAGGAAGAAATTTTTTACCCTCAGGGTGGTGGAGCACTGGCCCACG
This sequence comes from Tetrax tetrax, assembly GCA_009806455.1. NCBI lineage: Eukaryota > Metazoa > Chordata > Aves > Otidiformes > Otididae > Tetrax > Tetrax tetrax. Next base: position 53,200 of record WHYT01017746.1, on the reverse strand, counting down.
TTGCCCAGAGAGGTGGTGGATGCCCCATCCCTGGAAACATTCCAGGCCAGGTTGGCCGGGGCTCTGGGCAACCTGATCTGGTTGGAGATGTCCCTGCTCCTGGCAGGGGGGTTGGACTGGGTGGGCTTTGAAGGTCCCTTCCAACCCAAACCATCCTGTGATTCTCTGATTCTGTAGAGAGCTAAAAAGTGTGACTTGTGCAAAACAAGTCTTTTGTTGCCTCTTACAAACATCGTATAAAACTGTGAGATGATATCAAACATGTTTCAAACGGCAAATAACGCGCAGTACAGCAGCACAGCCCTCAAGACTTCTGAGAAGGATGGGTTGGTTTCTTTTTTCATTTAATGTTCCATCTCGTAATTCTGGGTTGCGGTTGTAGACAACATACTTCTTCCCTTCCGCCTCTCATTTCTCCTACAAGAATTTGTCATAATTGAAAGGAATTTCACTTATGACCATAATTTCAAAATGCATCCAGGGAAGAGACAGGCGTGGGACTTGCTTTGGGGAGTAAAAGCTGCATTGGTTTGTTTTTTTTCCGTTTGGTAATTTCTAGCAAACTAGGGTCAGACTTGAACAAGCAGAATCTTTGGCTTATCCCGTGTATCATGCATCTATAGAGAAAAATCACTGCTCTGACAGCAAAGTGGTTGGGTTTTTTAACATCTCCTCTTTTGGTAACTTCACGGGTTTGGTCACCAAGTGTCACTTGTTGCTCCTGAGCATGGAGTGAGCTACTGCATTTTTAAAATGGTCTCAAATAACTTGCATAAATGTAAGCTTACCCTTGATATGCTCTGAATTGACTATTTTACTACTTTTTCTGGAATGAGTGCCTATACTTGGTCATACTGGTTTGCACAGAAGCTCTCCTATCCTTTGGTAGAAGCCTGGTGTTATTTTACATCCCCTCAAAGCTAGAAACTCACCTTTCAATGAGAAACACGCTTCCTTGTCGGTAGGGCAAGTCGCTGAACGCGCGTGTGAAATTCATGGCGGCGTCCTTACCAAGCCTGCAGAGGTAAGCGGCAAGGATGCAGCTCGTGTCGGCTCCCAGTTACAGCTGGTTGGAGTCAATAATTGCACTGGGGAGAGAGGGCAGGGAGGAAGGATGGCTGGCATCTCTATCTCGCTTCGGTAGGCTGCAGTTGGCCCTGTTTTGGAGGAGAAGACGTTTTTCAGCAGCGTGTTGCTGCGCATCGCTTACGAACGTGGCCCGGCACTTGCAGAGCAGAGGATGTGCTGGTAAGGACAACCCCAGCTCCGTGGCAAGGGGAGAGTTTTGTCCTTAACGTTGTATAATATAGATATACACCCTGCAAACGATGACGGTCATCAAGGAAAGCTGCCCGTTCAGTCCATCAAAAACCGCCAAGCTAATGATGGGCTGGGCAGATAATCGCGGGAGAGTTAATTGTAAGGTTCGATATGGCATCTTGTCAGCAGAGATAAGTTGTCACGTTTTCCACTTGAGCTGAAACTAAATGATTGTAAAATAAGTTATGAGTGTCCTTGGGCCTGTCTGCCAGAATGATGGCTAAGAATACATTCCTGGCCCATCAGTCTCAAGCAGCCCGCTTGATATTTATGCGAACTGAATGTTATTTTATTCCCCCTCTAGTCATGCTTGTCAGCTTCCCGAGTGAAAAGTGAAACTGCTTCTTTGACTCATACTTCAAGTATTGATGCTCGGAGAGGCCGCAGATTGTTATTATTATTACCAGTATTATATATTTTTGCGGGCGCGCGTTGAACGTTGATGCCCGATTGGGAAGAACTAATGGCTGACATTGAACGCGCGGGATGGCTGCGAAACAGCCCATCCCAGCCCAGTGAAACGCGTCTTATGAGTTCCAGTGCCTCCGTCGAAGCTGGTTTAGATGTGGAGTAATGAGGCGCTTGCTTTTTTAATTTGGCGTGCCTTTTTCCTTGCCTTTTTTTTTTTTTTTAATATATTTAACAGCGCCGGTAGTGGTCGTCTGTTCTCAGGCGTGGTAATTGATACAAAATAAAATGCATTATTTGTATTCAGTCAGGAGTATGAAATTGCATTCAGCGGGCTGAAGCCTGAACTCATTTACAGTTTTCCGAAGCCGGGCTTTCAGGAGCCCTCTTTTCAATTTGAAGAATACCTTGTCAGGCGAGAGAAGTAGTGGGAAATGGGAGAGCGCGGCGTGTAAGCCTAGTGCCTTTTGATTGCTCATATTTTAAACCGGGAGAATGTTAAATAACTCCCATCTACAAAGGGTGGTCTCCGAAACCGGGAGCACGGGGCATTAATACACCAACAATATCAGCTCGGAGCCTGTTTACGAGCGGCGCGCGTTTCTTTGCTGGTTGAGGGGGAGGGAGAGCTTCGGGCTCTTTGCTTCGCAGCCGTTTGACCCAAGGACGGCAGGTTATTACCTGGAAAGGGCTGCGGACGGCGAGGATTTACCATCAGAGGTTAATTCTTCAGCTCTCCGATGCGAGTAGTCGAACCGTACGTTCGTCATTTTTCAGAGCTCATGAGCAGGTTTCTCTGGTGCAATTTATAGCCTGGAAATTAGACTGAGTCGCAGGGAGCGTGCAGATCTACCTTAACATTTTTTTAACAAGGATCTTGCTAAAATACATTGAAATTTTCGTTAATACTGAAAAATACATTCAGGGGGTTTGCGTCGGGGTGCGGTTTCTTCGCTGTTTCACATGTCTGGGTGTTGTGGTTTTGTTTAGTTGGGGGGGGCCTGAGGTGGCAGCTTCTGTAGGAAACTGCTGGAAGTTTTTCCCTTTGTTCAATGGACTCAGCCGGGCCTAGGGCGGACCCACTCCTGGCCAAGGCTGAGCCAGTTGGGAGCAGAATGTTCTGCGATAACGCCTCTGCGATAACATATTTAAGAAGGGGAAAACAGGAAAAAAAAAAAAAGAGAGAAGAGAAGATATGAAGAAGCTGAGCGGGGACAAAGGCGCAGAGGGGGAGGCGCAGGCCTCTGGGCCTTGCAGGCCTCACCCTCTGGCCTCTCGCCAGGCGGCCGACTGGGCCCAACTCAGCCCGGCCCGGCTGTGAGAGGTGGAGAGGAGATGGGATGGATGATGTGAAGAGATTCTGAGAGGCGTCTGCCTGCCTGTTGTGAAGAACTTTTCTTGCGAGAGGAACGGCTGCAGATGCCAAGGTCAGTGAAGAAGGAGGGGGAGCAGTAATGCGGCTCCTGGCCAAGGTTCCCCTGCAGCCTGTGGTGATGACCATGATGGAGCAGGTTGTCCCCCGCAGCCCGGGGAGCCCACGGAGGAGCAGAGATCCCCCCGCAGCCCAGGGAGCCCACGGAGGAGCAGAGATCCCCCCGCAGCCCGGGGAGGTCCACGGAGGAGCAGAGATCCCCCTGCAGCCCGGGGAGCCCATGGAGGAGCAGAGATCCCCCCGCAGCCCGGGGAGGACCCCACGCCGGGGCAGGCGGGTGCCCCAAGGAGGCTGTGGCCCGTGGAGGCCCCACTGGGGCAGCATCTGGAGGGACTGCACCCGTGGAAGAGATGACCCACGCCGGAGCAGTTTCATGAAGGACTGTGGCCCGTGGGAGGGACCCCACGCTGGAGCAGGGGAGGGATGTGAGGAGTTCTTCCCCCAACAATGAAGCAGCGGCATAAAACAACGTGTGATGAGCTGACCGTAACCCCCATTCCCTCTCCCCCCTGTGCCGCTCGGGGGAGGAAGGTGGTAGAGAGAATGTTCAGCTGGGAAGAGGGAGGGGTGGGGGGAGGTTATCTTGTTCTCTGTCTCATTATCCTGCTGGTTTTAGTAATAAATGAATAGTTTTCCCCAACTCAAGTCTGTTTTGCCCATAACGGTAACTTTAAGGATCTCTCCCTGTCCTCATCTCAAACCTTGAGCCTTTTTCCTTATATCATCTCTCCCTGTTCTCTCGGAGGGTGGGGGGAGTGGGAGCGAGACTGCGTAGGCTGGTCCCGATCGGGGCTGAACTCCGACACTGGGGCATCACGGTTGACGCTGGCATCACGCGCAGCGGTGAACGGAGCCCTCGTGCATGACACCGGCCTCAGGGACCGGACATGTCTCGACATCGCACATATTGGGAAACAAGGCTTTTGGGAGGCGTAGGAAGGAGTGGTAGAGGTGTTTTTTCTTGGATCTTTTTTTCTCCACTGGAGTAAAATGGAATAAGTCTTTCTGAAGTGAAAGGTGAGACTGAGGCCTGTCCGTGTGCCACTTGTCTCATATTTTCTGGAGGGGAAAAAGTGAAGCATTTTGAGAAATTGTGTTAGATATGAGCAAGCCTTTTGGCTGGTGCGGTCTCTGGGATTTTTCCATTATCTTTATTAATTTGTTGGATTTTCATGAGCAAATGAAAATGAACGAGAGACCTTTTTGGTGCTCCGTGGCAGGCATTGCCGGCACAGCCAGGCCTCTTCCTTACCAGTGCCTGTCTCAACACAGCAATTTCATGTCATTGCTGCAAAGGAGGGGGTTTTGTATGGTTTTGGGGTTTTTGTACCCAGCATAGCAATCCTTCTTAAGTCTCAAAGTGGAGGGGAATATTTAGGATTAGCAGTAACCAACTTGCATCCTTGGCCGTGCCTCTGTCCTGCTGGCATCCTTTTTGGCATCTCCTCATCTTTCAGCGTCAAGGAGCCAACAGTGTCCATGTCCCTTTTGCCAAGGGCGTGATTCCCATCAGGATTTCCCTTCCTCTTCAGCTGGAGAGACAGCAGACCCTGGCCGGGATAACTACTTTGAGCATTTTTTTGTGTCAAATAATTAAAATCTCCTATACAGATCCACAGTAAATGCATTCCCATGTTTCTCTTTTGTGGTTAAATATTTGAGAATTGGTTTCAAAGTAGTGGACATCGGGGGAAAAAAATGAAAATCCTTATTATAAAGCTTATGTTTGATTTGGTCTTTATTGCCAGGCAAAGAGGTACATAATTTATTCCCCGCTAGTAACTTGCGGCACAGTCGTGCTCAGCAGGTAGTAAGTAGACTTTATTAGAAGAAAACAAAATAAGTGTTTCGTTGTCAAATAGGTGGGTGTATGGGGATATAACTACTCAAAAAAAATCACAAGTTGCTTTGTATGCAGTCTTTAGCTTGTTATTTTTCTAGCATTTCAATTCCTCTTAAGAGCAATATGGTGTCTAACCAAGGCTCTGGAAACAATTTCACTTTACGTGATAGCACACACTTCAAGTGAAGCGTAGGATGTTGCGTTAAATTTTATAATTAAAACCTAACCGCACTAAACACGGGATTATTTTTCTTTGTTGGGAGCAGGTAGGAAGTGACCCTTTATCACACAATATTAATTGTACCAGGCATACATGGGTTCCCGTGTTTTCCCACCTTTACTCCCATCCCCACCTTTCTGCGTGCGTCCGTCTCTAATATTAACGGAAGCACGTAGCGTTCAGAGGACGTTGGGGTGTCTCTTCCGTTATTTATCAAAATGTCCTAGTGTTACACAAGTGGGTTTGAGGATCAGTAAGGTCTTTGTAAGAAAGAGCCATTGGAAGTAATAAAAGTTGCTTTTTTGTAGCTTTTTGAAAAAGTAAACGATGTTGTTAGGAGCCTTTGGGAGCCAGGGAGCTCAAGAAATTAGCAAGTTGTATCTTGGATTCTAGCAGTCATTAAGTCATGCAGCATTTTTATTTTTCCTTTTTTTTATTCTTCCCCCCCCTAAACTGCAGATACCGGGTTAGGAGATTCTGTGTGCTCAAGCCCAAGTATATCCAGTACGACGAGCCCCAAACTCGACCCGCCTCCTTCGCCTCACGCCAACAGAAAGAAGCACCGCAGGAAGAAAAGCACGAGCAATTTCAAAGCGGATGGTATCTCGGGCACGGCTGAAGGTAAGCTCGCTCCGCAGTGGAAGTCTGAATTTTGAAAATATCGTTCCGAAGAGCGTTGTTAAGTGCAACTCTGCTCCATCATTGCCTCTGCGTAGACAAGGTAGGGAATTGTACTGAAGGAGAGCAATTAAGGACGGATATTTTAATGATGAAGCTGAATAATCTGAATTTGACTGTCTGAAACACGCTTGGAACCAATTTTTTTAATAAATAAAGTGTACCCGAGTTACCACGGAGCATCGTTAGCCGTAAAGGTAAGGTGCAGGCGTACTTGTGAAGTTCAAAAGAAAGAAAAAGTCAGGTTTGCGCAGTAGCCCATCCATCCCGTGAGGACGCGTGTGTTTTTTCGGTATTATTAAATCCCGTGTTATCTCCTCGGCTTAGGCGCATCCTGAGCTCTAGACTCGTGTGCGCTTCTGATGCCTGTTGTTGTTTGAATATTCAGCTGCTCGCGGAAAGCTTGTGCTGTTTGAGGCTAAAAAGGAAAAAAAAAAAGGCAGAGTTTAAATGTTTGGGTTCTTTTTTAAGAACCAGAAAGCAAAAGCCAAAAAGAACTTCTTTTTTTTTTTTTTTCCCCTTAGTTTAGCAAACTATTTCCAACGCGAACACGGCTGTAGCCATTCAGTGCCCTTCTGAAGGGGTAACAATGTGTACGGTGGCCAGATATGATATAAAACATGCTTGTATCTTTAGAAAAGAAGAAAAGAAACATGCTAGGATTCAACCAAAAGAGCTCCAGAAAAAAAAAAATGAACGAGGGTGGTTGGAAAGCTCAGAAACTGGGGAGTCAACATACAAGGAGAGATGAAAAAGGGAGACAATGGAATAACATTGTCGGAGAAGGGGAGTGTTGAGTAAGAAAAAGATGCAGCTGTAAGCATTGGAGAGTAAAAAACAGCTAATTCGGTATCAAAGAGCGTTGGAACAAGTTCTGAAAAAAGGATGACAATTGCAGACAGCGGAAGAGACATTAAAAATAGATGTGATAATAGTATACAACCGAGAAGGGGCATGCTAACTACTACTTAGTCATCCTTATTTGCCATTTATTTAATTTCTCAATTGCAATTCTATCACGTACGGAATTTATTTCCTCCGCTATCTATACAAATCCCTTTTTAAAAGCCGTCAGCTTTTTTTTCATAATAGCTCCTGTTGCGTTCTCTTTCCAGTCATTTAACTATCTTTACTGTTAGTTTCCCCCTAGTTTATGGCCTGAAGCCAAATTTTATTTAACCTTTCATTTTTAATTTGTCGTCTTCTTTTTTTTTTTTTTTTTTTTTTTTTTTGACAATCC
>WHYT01017746.1:18878-42815 GCA_009806455.1 Tetrax tetrax | reverse complement strand
ATGAAACAGATGCAAACAATGAGCTGTGGTAGTAGATTCTTTGTTTGACTTACAGACTTGACAACATTAATGCAAATACTTATTTATAATACATTCAGTTCTGCACCATGATGAAGGAACGTACTTCTCCTTGATGCTCTTTTTATAACTTTTTTTTTTTTTTTGGCTCTTTATGGTCTAGAAGAAACCTTCTGACATTGTCAGAGGACAGCATGTTCAGAAACCTTTCACAAAAAGTCACGGCACCGCCACTCCCTTTTCTCCGCGAGGAAGATGTGACATCTAATATCTTGACCTGCAGCTGCAGCAAGGGCAAAACTGCTCGCCTGTTAAAGAGCTGGTAACCTTTGGAACCGAATCTATTAGATGTCGAGGTCCCTGTGTGGATTGTGTTGCTTGAAGTGATGCGCTGAAGTAAGCTGCCACCAAAACTTCTTTGAGCGAAAGCTCTGTCCGGGCCGTTACGGGATAATTAAGTATACTGCTGTGGTGGTACGGGCAAAGAGATGTTGCTCCATAGAAGTTATCCCTGCTAATCTCTTCGTCCTAGTTATCTTACCCTGGTCCCTGTAAATCAGCTAGCAGTGTTTACAACCTTCTCTTTAATAGGAGTGTGGAGGCGTTGCTGGAAAACTGGTTTTTATTTCAGGAAGAAATAAAAGTTCCTCCATCTTCGCCCCGTGCCGGCCGCAAAGCCCATCCAGGCGCCCTGCCTGTGTGCGTAGCCTGCGCTGGGACGCTGCTAGTGCTCCCAGGGGCTGAGGCAGGGGGTTCCCCGCGTGTGGTACAGCAACAACGTGAAGTCTGGGGATAAATCAGTCAATTAGAACTGAAAAAAAAAAAAAAATTGGGCATGGAAATAATTTAGGAACAACTGGTTTCCCCTACTGATTTATCTCCAGATGAACGCGGTCAGTCACCGCTTGCATTGCAGCAGTAGCAGCGTCGCAGTGATAAAAGGAATAAGAGAGATCTTAATAAGCCTTTTTTCCCCTTAACAAAAAAATAAAAATTGAAACCCAAACGCAGACCCGTGTCATACAGCGTGTTTCCGTCGTGTGCTGCGGTATTTCTGTGCATCTGGTGATGGATAGTTTAGGGAGAGAAGGGTTTGGGTTGGTTTCTGGGCTCTGACGTGCCGGAAGTTTTAGAAAGTAAATGTTCCATAGTTCTAAAAAAGCATTCTGCAGTATTTAAGGTGAGATTTATTTTTTAAAAAATGGCATTTTGGCTGTAATACTGATTGAAGAGGAGCAGCGTTGATCTGGAACTGGAAGGGTTTGCGTGACAAGCAGATAGCTAGGAAGGTGTTTGGGTTGTTTTTAACCGGTTCTGTAATTCATGTAGGGTTCCTGCTGGACTCTGTTTGTGTACGATTTGTTGAGCGCAGTGTCATTTGTACAGCCCTCCTGTTAAACATTCCAGAAATTTCAGCAAAGAGCATTTTGCTGAATTTCATGCTGCATACACAAAAAAAACCCCCCTTCAAGTTCTGCTTTGCCGTTCATCAGTCGATCTAGGGTTTAACACGCTTTAGGAGTGTGGTGTGATAAATATTTGCATCTTTATTTTGTGGGTTATGGTGGAAGAGTTGTGGGTGAGCTATTCTCTGCTCTAGCCGCTTTGTAGGTAAAAATGTCTTTTAAAAAAAAATGGAAAAAAACAACGCACAAAACCAGATCTCAGTTGGCATTAAGAGTGAAACAAAAATGAACAAAATATCTAGGTTTTTTTTTTCTGTCTGCATGAGAGCTTAAAGAAAAAAAATATATATAATCAACAGCGTGTGAGCTGTTTGTTGTCTGTAAAGCTTGTTTTGATTAAGCGTGCTGCGAGCGTCTCGGGGGTTATCACCTACTCCGCTTTGGTTGTCGTTCCACTGATCATCAGGAATTCACCGCTTCGTGGGAGATGTAGCACTGGCCGCTTGCCGTACACCTGAGAAACAGGAGGGCAGAAATTAATAAAATCCAGCCCGAATCTTCAGAGACTTCACTTTCAACCAAGGCACAAAGGTCACTTGTTGGGAAACCTTCAGCCTCAATCGTCACAGCCGATCTGACATGAAAGGTTTGCCGCTGAAAGACATTTATGGTGATGCTGAGGAGCGAAAGACAAGGGAGGTGAAGCTCATCTATTGTTTTAACCTACTTCATTGCGGGCTAAACAAGTTGAAAGATTCCTTCTTCTCTTTAAAACCGCTGTTAGCTCAGGGTCGGAAGAGGCTGCGGGTTCCACCTACCTGGTTGAAAGGAAAAGCGTCGCAGTGGTGGTCAGCGGGAAAGGGGATTCTGGGAAGGATGAGTCCCAGGATGAATTGGTGGTGGTTGTACGCGCCGGCACTTCTGGATAGTGAGAGAAAAATAACACTTTTTATTTTCTTTTTTTCCCTACGTTTCTGTGAGAAGTGGTCACACGTGGTACACGAAGCGCTCTGCGTTGCGACTGCAGAAGGATGTCGTTATTCAGGATACCTTCCTGCCCGCTGTGCATCCGCAGTGCTGCACTGTGATTTGTCCCAATTTTTTGGAGGAGGAGGAAGTCTGAAGTAGCTTTAGAATTGAATGAAGACAAGTGACACCTTAGCATTTACTGGCTTCAGGTAATTGGTGTCCTTAGAACTACGCTGTCAGACCTGGGTTGTGAAACAGGTTCCTGATGTTCACAAAATGATGTTTACGAGATAGCGAGATGTTGTCAGATATTAATCCCGCTAGAGAAGTTAGTTCCTTTTTGTTCCTTAAGTAAGAGTGTCTACTTCAAAAGTTCCTTGCTAGTTTTCCAGAGCCTAAGACCGTGAAATTTCATTATGAATCTATATATCTAAATTAAAATATCTTTAAAATAAAATTAGATTATTGCATATTATGAAGCTGTAGTAAAGAGTAAAATAAGGTGGCTTTGTTACATATAACTTAGTTCTTTTTGCCAAATAACTGAACTCTCAAGTCAAGCTGTCACAGTTTTAGTGAACAGGTGATTTCGGTGTGGGAGGAAGACTTTGAGGCTTTCTCCTCAGTTTTCTGTGTACGTGGACTCATCAGCTCGTTGGAACTGAGCTATAGAGGAACATGGGGAAGAAGCTGCCTTTGAAGAGTGGAAGCCCAAAGTAATTCCCTTCAGAAGACCTTAAGCAGCTAAACCAGAACCACTAGAATTAAACAAATATGAAGAAGAAGAAAAAAAAAAATTCTATGGAGTTCTCTTAAAATAAAGATTACAGCCTCTCCCGGGACATCACCACACCATGGGCTCTTCTGGAAGGTGTATCGAGGTGCACGTCGCTGGATCTCTTGCTGTTCTGCTTTTTGTAGGCATCTCCCGCTCGTTGCTGGTGAAAGCGTGGCAGGGTAGCCGGAGCTCACGCCCAGCCTGCTGTGGGTTGTTCTTACGCTCCGCACGCCTTGCTAAATCGCTGTTTGCCTTGGGAGGCACAGGGCGGCTTTGAGGGGAGGGTTGGGAGGATGCCGGTTGATTTATAGGCTTGATGGAGGTTTGCCATGCTCAAACCTGGAATCCAAGGGGGAGCACGTCAATGGGTCTGATCTACCTGGGGTTATAAAACATGCTCTTGGCGTTACGCTGAAAAGAGCTTGTAATCAAGAGGTACCCACAGAACAGAATCTAGAAATAACAAGTTAGTTGGGTTTTTGGTGGCAGAACCCCACTTTTTAGTCATTCTGGGTAAGCCCTGAAGAATATAGCTGCTACTCAGTGAATTCTTAGGGCTAAGAACCCATCTGAGTGTAGAGGAAAACACTCCTTGTGTCATCAGCCTCCTCCTCCGCGTCTGAAGAACCTCAGTGGGCAGTGAAGCCACCTCTGCCTTTAAATCCCGGTGAAACAAGTGATGGTCTTTCCTAGATGTGCGGCTTTGCTGGTCATCTCCCCTCCGTGCTCCATGAAGGTATTCCAGGCGAGGCATGTAGCGAGAGAGGTGTAGAAGGTCTCATTGGATGAAGCTGGTGGATTTGGGTGTGCGTAATGCCGTCGACTCACAGGGAAGTGAGAGTGACGGTGACCTTTCCAGTTGATTCCACTTCAAGAGTCTGCATACACGGGATTTGCCTGGCATCAGGAGTCTGACACTCTTTTGTACCCTGGAGGCACTACAGGTTTGGGGAATTTCCTGGGTTGATTGCACACAGATAAACTCTTCACATTTTTGCAGTTGCAGCCAAATAATTCCTCCCCTCCCTTTTAGTGCTGGTGGGATTTTTTTATTTTTTTTTTCTGCTTTCTTAGGCGTTAGGATTTAATAACAACCCATAGCTCAAGAAGTGGTTTTGCCCTTTCCCTTTGGGTTCTTTGTCAAAATATTTGTGACCCTTTTATAAAGCAGGTCCAAATCAAAACTGAGGAAGGTGACCGTGCATATGAATAATTTTACTGAAGAAGTTGTTGAATACGCACATTTCTCCCAGGAATTTTTCTCTAAGAAAAGCACGCAAAGTGCAAAAGCTTGAGCAATTTCAAGTTGTTTTCCTTCAAGAGATGGTGACTCTTCTCTCTTCTCATTTTCCCTTTGTGATTTGGGTTCTTTCAAAGGTGCCTGTTGATGCTGAGATGGATAGACCGGTGGTTTGAGGTGTTGGTTGGCATTTCCCTATGTCGATGGATGTAGGTTGGGGTGACCTGGGCATGATGTTTCAACCTTTCTTGGATCACAAGTCGCGATATCGGCAACGTGTGCGTCGGCCGGCGCTGTGAACTTTGGGTTCTTGCTTGGTGACAGAGCCCAGATAGTTACTTGTCGTAGATGTTATATGGAGTGCGCGACTCCGGTGAAAGGAGACAGTAAAAAGAAAACTTGAACAGGCCTCATCATTGACATTTTCCACCGCTTCCCCCCCTCCAACAAAAAAAAAAAAAAAAAAAAAAAAAAAAAAAAAAAAAAAAGAAGACCAGAGGAGCTTGTGAAGTATGACTTCCTATCCCAAGACTCATTGCCTGCGATTCGTACCGCTTGACAGTAATGATCTTATTACAGTACTCTGGACCTTGAAGAGATTTCATGAGGAGAGCGAAAGGACGTGCCTCCGTGTAATCAAGTGGCGCTGAATATTCCACGCGGTTTTGATCACACACTGATTGGGCACAGTTTTAGCCCATCTTCTAGTCAATTATGCATGGCCCCTCGTGCTCCTGTGATAGTCAGAAACGTTGATGGCTGTTGTCGGAGGGTCTGGGGGGGGAGGACTGGCAGCCAGCTGGGGGTTTGAAGTGCAGTCGTTGCGGGAGAAGTGCTTTTGAGTTGGAATTGATTACCTTGCTTTTGGGTTTTGCTTAATGGCAAACCCGTATAGGAGAGGGCTTCAGGTGAAAAATGGACGGATTACCCGTTTAGAGTCGCTGAACTCCTAGTCAATTTTTAGCTTTCCCCTGTTTCCGTCTAATTTATATTTAACGATGGAACGGTTGATAATATTTAAGATATTTCATTTCCAGTTGCTGCTGAGGACACACATTGAGCACCCGTTAAATTGCGGCGTATCAATTTTCAGGTTTTTGAAATTAATCCCGTTCAACCTTCAGGCTGCGAGAACTTGTCTCTTTGGGCACCTCTTCCAGCGAGCGTTGGGTTGATCTGTAAGCGTTACGAAGAGGACGTTGCCAAGCAGAGCGAGTGCTGTTTCTCATCCCGTAATGAGGATGAATCCATGGGCTTTCAAAGAAGCAAAGGGTCTTGCTTATAAAAACATCACGTCTTTCTTGATTCAGATTCCTCCTAAAATTAAAATGAAGTCATTAAAGGCACACATATCTAACTCGAAGCACCAAAAAAGAAAATATTTAATCATAAGCGATGCTTCTTGTTCTGGCACCACCGATCTTGTTTCTCACATAGATATCCTACAATATCAAAGTTTTTGATGTACATGTAGTTTGGAGAGATGGGAGGAGGACTCTATACATTGGCTGACGTACAACGTTGCATTGGCCGTGTGTCAAATGAAGAACTGATGTCACCCCTGCTTGGACTATGCTGTGATTGGCAGTGAGAAGATGCAGTCAAAATACTCCGCTAGCACCCCAAATGTGGTGGACTTTTTCCCTAAAACTCATCATTTTTATTCTCCTTTGGAAGATAAACTTCTCTCAATCTGTGTCTTTGCTGACCTGTGTGTGCTTGATCCCAGTACCAGCAGCCAGGATCGCTGCGTGCGCTTCAGCCTTCTGCTGCCCACGCTGAGAGAAGTTTTTCGGGCTGGGCGGCCTTGGTGCTTCCCGCTTGGTGAGGTTTTGAACCGAGCCTGTAGTGCCCAAGTTGTACGAAACCAGAAAGCCCATGGTCAACTCCAGGTTTTCCATATTTGTCTCCATCAAGGAGGTGAGGGTCTTAGAAAGGTGAACTTTTAAGGGGGAGAAGTTCTACGTTTTTGGCTCTGTTGACTTTCTTTGAGTGCTGGACTCGTTGTTTGATGGACTCAGAACATGTTTAACAGCAAGATGCATGCGGTGACATCATCAGCTCCTGCAAGGCGCAGACGTCTCGTGGCAGATTTCCCCTTTGAATGCGATGCCGAAATGTGGGGAATATTGGCGTGGTTTTTAGAAAGATGATGTTTGATAGAATCCGATTCTCACTCGGTAAGCTCCAGCTTCCAGGGTCCATCCAGGTGAGCTTCTACTGCCGCGCGCGCGTCGTCTTCGTTGGGGTTTTCCAACTGATACGGCGTTGACTTGACTTTGCCTTCCTTTGCGCCTCCTTCCCCGGTGCTCTTTTTAATCTGGGGAGGAGGGGCTGCGGTGTGTGGTGATGGATTGCGAAGCTAGGCTGGGGTATTTCCGACGCCGCTTTGTTTGCCAAGGAATTGGCAGCTCCCTCAAAGGCTGTTCCACCTCCCTTTTATTTCTCCTTTCCCAAGCTCCTGCTTTTGGGACTCGAGTGCTGTGTGCAGTTGTCATGCAAGCTGGTATTTCAAGGAGAAAAAAAAAAAAAGGCATTTTAGTTTTTAAATCGTTTGAAAATTGTTAGCGATTGTTATAAATGCCAGAACTTTTCAGCCAGGGTAATACTTCGTGGTGGTAAACAAAACGCCAAAGTGATTCTAGGCCATTTCCAGGCAACTTGAATACTTTAACCAACGTATTTATACATAAAAGTACGGTCCATGATTTACTTAACCTTAAAATTGGAAGCAATCCTATTACGTTGGGCTTAACATCATCATTGTCGTTCACATAATTACTTTTTGGTTGGGTGATTGCCAGTCAGCGGGCTGTGAATGGTCAGTTATAAATTTTATTTTATTTTTTTTTTTTTTTTTAAAAAAAAAATTCAAATTTTATGGCGAGACACGCTGTTTATCACATGAATGTCGCAGCGGTCTGCGCTTGGAAAGGTGGATGTAGTGGAGGCAATCGTGCAGTACTTACCGGTGACTAACACATCTTTCTGCTCATTACTGATTTTTCATAAATATTTCTGCAGTCATAGAATCACAGGATGGTTTGGGTGGGAAGGGACCTTCAAAGCCCACCCAGTCCAACCCCCCTGCAACGAGCAGGAACATCTCCAACCGGATCAGGTTGCTCAGAGCCCCGGCCAACCTGGCCTGGAATGTTTCCAGGGATGGGGCATCCACCGCCTCTTTGGGCAACCTGGGCCAGAGATGGGGTTGGACTGGATGGGCTTTGAAGGTCCCTTCCAACCCTAACCATTGCGTGATTCTATGATTCTAAATACACAAACATCTACATTTTCATCCTAAAAGTAAGTGCTCGTCAACGGTAGATAGTCCGCAGTCAAGATCTTTATAATATCACCAGGGATTCCTGAAAAATTGTTTTTGGAAAACTCCCTCTTGCCAGGGAGCATACCTGAGTTTCACAGAATAATTAAGAGGCCCCGATGTTTAATTACATTAGAACAAACCTAATTTTAATAAATCATAAAATATTATGTGCTTAATTTGTTTAACAATAGGGCAAAATGTAAGTTAATACTTGCCAGATTACTTAAAGAATCTGCTGTGACGATCCGTCGTTGTTATAAGGAGAATGTGAAAATCTATTAATTTTTACTAATTTATTAACTTGGGCTTTGACTTATGTTGGGATCATAAAAAATAAAATTGTGTCTAATGGTGGACTAAGTAGAGCAAGTGTTTACCTCTAAAGTTGCATCGTTTACCCATCGTCTTAAACAATGTTAGAGCTGTTTTGGGAGATGATGTTTCCACTCTGAAGATAACTAAGGTTTGGGGAAGATTTAGCTTCAGAATTACTGATTTCCACTGTTTTCTAGGGGCATGACTGTGAGCTATGGCTGAAGCTCCTACGAGCAGGTCTACATCAGGGTCTGCTTCTGCAAAATGATGCGTACCAAAGGTTTTCAGGGCAGTACTCTGGTTTATTCCTAGCTGAAGAGTACAAGGTATGTTCAGAAGTTTTACGATGTGAAAAAATAGCTGTGGAGGAGATTGGAAGTGGGGTTTTGCCTTTTTCTTAATCATATTGATAATTACCTTTAATGATAAAAGTATCAATAGGGTTCATCAGGTTTTTTTCTTCTTTTTTTTTGTGAATGTTATTAAAAAACTATTACCAGGCAAACAGCTGATGACACTTAGAAATTATTTGTAAATAATCTATTAACAATGAAGTTTGCTGCCTCTCCGCCTGCAAAATATCCCAACGGCTAGTTGGCATCACAGCCTGACTGTTGCTTCCAGAGGCAGGTTGACTCTGATAGAAACAGTGATTTCCTACAGATTATTTCTGTAATGAAGAACGATAGCAAAGAAGTACGGAAAATACTACATAAAAGGCAATTTTACTTCTAAATAAGGTGATTTTCAAAGGTTTTCACCTGTTGTCTACATAGCTGCACAAGTAAAAGAAGAGTTTGCGTCTTCCACGTCATTGTATGAGGAAACTCTACTTCATGGTTAATTGAAGTATTTCACCATCTGCAGTTCCTTATACTAATAAAGAGGGAAAAAGTTTCCCTTTTTTGCCAGAAATATTTCTTTCAGGCCTTTTATTTGCTCCACAGCACTTGACTGGAGGAGATGTTCTTGTTACATATCATCAGGTCCCATAATTTGTCATAATGCTACTCAATGACTCGTCTAAAAAATGTAAAGGGACGCTGCCAAGGTTGTTAGGTGCAAAGTTTAACCTGCACCACTTTTGAAAGAAGAAGAAAAGATTGACATAAACTGTCCCCCAGAGCCCGAACAGAGCCAGAATAGAATCCAAAATGATTTTCTGAGCCGCGCAGGAGCCAGCGCGTTGATCTCTTTGAGTCTCTGCTTGTGAAAATTGTTCCGTGCTTTGGTCCTTCTTGTCGGAGGACGTTGAATATACAAGAAACTTAACTCTGCGGAGCGTTGAGAGGAGAGGTTTCTTGTTCATTCCAGTTATCCTTCCAGAGCGAAGTAGGTCGCGGAGACCCTGCGAGGTACAGAGGGGTTTTGTCATTTCAAGGGCAACGCCACGTTCAGCATCTAGGAATTGTCACCTCCTAGCTCTCCGTCCCTGCGAGGTACTCGTTCTTCAAAGCATTGTACGTCCATCCAAACACGTCAACCAACATAGTATGGTGAAGCGTGAGATTTTGACTGACAAATCCAAAATTAATATATATTTTCTTATCCCATTTTTTACTTTCAAAAAGCTTTGGGGAAAGAGGAGATGGAGATTTTTATCTCCAAGGAGAAGGTACTGCCAAGCACCGTGCTGCCTCCTTAATACACGTGCAAAGTCTACCACTTTTGCAAGAGGGTGCGAGGAGTGGAGTAGGTTGAAATGAGAACTGTGGAAACGCTGAGAGATTTACTAGGAAAAATTCCCTTTAAATCCCTGTTTATGTCTCAGCTGTGTGTCTCCGGGGACAGGTTTCATTATTTCCCTTCCACTTTTTGGTGGAAAGCGCTTTCCAGCCAGGTCTACGCTAGATCAATCAACAGGGTGAGGTTCTCCTGTTTACCAGTTGCTCTAACCTGAGAGCTTAAATCAATTACTCCTGATTTTTTGGTACGTCCAGTGTATTCCCATTTCAAGCAGGAAAAGTTGAGTGTATTGGTTATGGCATTATCCCATCAGTCACATTACAACCTACCTGGGGAAAACGTGTTTTATGGCTCTGGAGGGAACCCAGCACATCAGGCTCTGGTTGATAGCTCTGATTTTCTCCTGAGCAGGCTTTGTGTTACCTATGATAGCACCTTGGTTTTTCGTGCTCAGTTTCTTCACCAAACCCATCTGATCCTGCCCAGTGAGCAAGCAGCCCTTAACTTGCGCACCCATGCTGATATGCCCAATAAAAGAATCTGCTAGGCCATCAAGCTTTATTAGATTTGATTGCGCGGCGTTTTGGCAGTCATCTTGTACTATTACGTGTCGTTTTTCCTGGGCCATCGATTACTGCGACTACCTGCACGTTAACTCCACCTGGAGGGGTGAGAGCCTCTGCTTTCTTCTAGAGAGCTGATGGATGCGTCAGAAGAACACAGCGGGGTCGCGCTAATACCTTAGGAAGGCCTGGGAGATGCAGCGTAAATAATTAAATGTCGTTAGTCGCATGTGCTTCAAGTTGAGATTGTGTAGTACAAGAGGAGCCTAATTCCTCTGCCTTGAACAAAAGTAATTATGAGAATCATCTGAAAATGTTTAGGGAAGGTTAGGTGCAGAAGACCTACGGTTCTCCACTCAAAAGGACGCTTGTATTTCAAAAAGCGTTATAATTAAGAGTGGAAGTGGAGGAGACAATTTAAGAAAGTGTCGATGGGAAGGATGGTGAAGGTGGTGGCAATGAGTATGAATCAGTAGATAGAAAATGTAAATAGTTGATAAAGGAGATTAAAGATATGGTGGTCTCCAGAATGTCAAGTCTGGAGTGGGAAGAGACCTTCAAAGCCCACCCAGTCCAACCCCCTGCAAGGACCAGGGACATCTCCAACCACATCAGGTTACTCAGAGGCCTGGCCAACCTGACCTTGAAAGTTTGGCCCTTTGCCCTTCATGTAAAAGCTGGTTATATTGTGGTTTAGTTGGATTGTAATATGCTGTTTAGTTTATAGGTAATTTTTTTTAATAGCAAAATGAGATGAGAGGGTTACCATCTTGCTACAGCTACCGTATATGAAACTGCTTTGAAGTCGAATGGGATTTTATTGGGCTTTCAGTTAATAATTTCCAAGGTGTGACCTGCAGTGAAGTACGTCCCAGTCCATCTGCCTTGCGTGGATGAGAATCTTTGGTCCGTCACTTTGTTCAGCTGGCAAAATCGGAATGCTTTTCTCCCAGTATATGGCTTTGTTTTTTTCTTTTATTAAGCTGGTTTTCCTCATTAAGTAGAAGTGGGCACCATTTTTTTTAATACGAAAAATTAAAACGTTTGGGTGCAAAGTTGAGAAATAACACAAGAGACGGCAAACTCCGGGAGGCTCCGCGCTCCGAGGGCTTCGCTGCTGTTGAAAGACTGGCTTCATAAAACAGGTTTGACTTCTGCAGGAGGTAGGACGGTCCCCGTCCAACCAATGAGAGAAAGCTGCTGGTGATGGAGTGCTTATAAACATAAAGCTTCATTCATTTCTCAAGGAAGGGAGGAGGAAACCCTGTTCCGTATCACCTGAGAAGCAGCCACATCCCTCTCTCCCATCCGAGGGGAAAACAGGATTTGCCGTACCCAGCGGGCGGTGTGATCTCGCGCTACAGCGTCACGGTCCTGACAGCTCTGTGTGATGCTGCAGTTCGGATTTTGCCATCGAGAAAAATCTATAAACCATAGTGAGCTTTCTGAAATCATTAACGCCGTGGTTGTATTGATGATTTCATTGGTGACCTAGAGGAGCGTGGACAATCTGCCCGGCTGCAAGCTTCCCGTTTTTACGATACTTCTCTTTCTTGCCATGCTCTTCCTCCCCCCACCGAAAAAAAAAAAAAAAAAAAAAAATCCATGGCGTAAATTGATTTGGGGTTCAGCCTTGATAAAACACCGGCATTCTGCCCCTCGCGACAGCGCGCCGGTGGTGTTAGCTGCTCTTGATTGTTCGGCCGCTCCGGCAGAAGCTGCCACGTCAGAGTTGGGGGTGCGCGGAGATTAACTGGTGTCTGTCCAACCATTCGTCATACAAATAACAGTGCCAGGAGAGTGAAATACTATAAATCATTTTTTTTTTTTTCCCCCGGATTGAAACCTTTTATCAGTTGTGTCACTTCCATTATTCAATGAGCGATTAGTAACAGCCGTTGTCGTTTAGCCAGTGAGTAGTTAACAACTCGGAGCCTTGGCTACTGCCACCAGCATCTGATGTAAATGTGGGATTTAGTATTTACCTTTCCGGGCAAAATGCAGTCGTTGGCGTTACGTCTAAGCGCAACTGAGATGTAAATCTCTTAATTTGTTGAGCCTGGTTTTGCTTTATTGCACAGCCGTGTGGGGTTCGCGTACGCCCTGACCAAACGTGCAAATACGCAAATATAAAATTGCATCCTCCTTTTTCCCCGCTTCTTCATTCTAGAGCTAATCACAGCATCTCCCCAGGGACTTTCTGCGACCGCAGCTTTTGAAAAAAAAAAAGTCAAATTGCAGGAATGGTAACCTTCGCGTAAGAGCAGCCGCAGAGAGGCAGAAGTTAATCCTGATCTTGTTGGATTTGTTCGAATCTGGGCAGATGTTGGGTAATAGCATGTCAAGAATGTCTTCACTTTATGGTTTTTACATTTTTTTGCTGCTCAAATGAACAACTTTCAGCAAATCTGAGGAGCCCCATCCCATACAAACGTAGGTAAGAAGGTGACAGTAGCTTCTGGCGTGTGAAGCCCTTTGAAATCAACCATTGGTTGAGCAGTGAGTTTGGGAAGTTAAGTTGGTTAATCCATAAACTACTCAGGAAAGGTCCAAGGTTCTTTGTCCCGTTGCCCGCTTTGAGGTAGCGACTTAATTTTGCTGGCTTTGGGGAGTCCTAAAATGCAAATGCATAGATGTACTGCTAGCACTCCAAAGTGTCGGTGTTGTGGGTGTGCTGCTAGATAGGAACTTCTCCTTCATTCGTAGTCCCACGAACCCTCCGTGCCTCAGGTTGTCCTCCTTGCAGCGCCAGACCCACCATCTGTGGGTCTGTGTTTTCTAGCGAAGCAGGGAAAGGAACTGAAAGTCATCTTTGAACTCTGTCTGTGCCGGCGGATGTAGAAGCTCAGGTAAAAGAGGAGATGGTGACCTTCCTATTTTAGCGCGAGCATTCGGGTTTACAGAGAAATAATCATAACAGATGCCGTAGTAGTTTGTGGGAAAAGACCTTGACACAATAAATCTCTCCAACTAGAATGTCTCCAGTGAGGAATCCCTCTGCTAACATGGGAGGTTGCACCACGAGCAGAGTAGTGTAACTGTTAAACGCCTAATACTGGCAGATGCTAATGCTTGTTTTTACAAGTGCTGAAAATTAACGAAGAATTCATGTTATATATAGCTCCAGTGGAGAGTAGTCCTGGATCCGCTCCCATATGGACGTGATTCCCCAAGATGGAACAAAAGAGGTTTGTGCGTGCGCGCTCCTCGGACGTGCCTGGCACCGCTTACCGTGCCAGAGGGCAAACTGCTAATGAACCTGGATCACGGGTTTCTGCAAAGGATGGGGACGCTTCAGACAAGCCCGTTTCTGAGATGCCTTATGGGCTGCCTTTTCTAAACCGGCGTAGTACAAGGCGTTCTTCACAACATCAGCTGGAGTGAGGTTTGGATTCTCTAGTGAGCTGCTTTAGGTTTCGCTATCTAATAATCCTTAGGAGCTGGACAACAATTGCTTTTTCGGAAGAGGAAGCAGCTTGTGAAATGTCAGAGCTGTGCTTTTCATTCCAGTTTTTATTTGCGTAGCGCGAGCTTGCCTTGCGCGGTAGTGTGGATGGTACGGGCTCAACAGGTGAGGAAGACGGGAGATGGCAGGAATGGAAATTCTGACTTCTGTTCCATTTTACAGCTGTTTTAAATTGCAGAATAAGTAAATGCTGCAACTAACAAAGTGACTAGAATGCCTGATTTAGCTTTATGCTGTCTTAAAAGACTTCCGTAGACAACATGTATGCCTCCTTTGGTAACAGTGAGGGTAGTGGGAAGTCTCCCTGAGCATTTTAAGCTCATTTTGTTAAATGCTGAACAAAATAAATCCAAGATGAGCAATATACTCAGTCTTTGGAAAAATCTAACTCTTCATCATCTATATCTACAAAAAAAAAAAAATCTCAAGGAGATGAGAGCTGTAAGAATTGCACCAATATTGGTGTTCCCTGCTGCCTGCGTGCCGGCTCGGCACCTTGACAGAAGTTGCTGTGAAGCACGTTTGGCGGTGCAGAGACCAAATATCCACACATAAATATTTTTTATCTTCAAGGAAGTTACAGTTTTCTACCACTTGAGAAAACAAACGTGCTCTTTTGGGCTTTAATTCAGCCCAACGGTAGTACTTCGTTGCAGT
This sequence comes from Tetrax tetrax, assembly GCA_009806455.1. NCBI lineage: Eukaryota > Metazoa > Chordata > Aves > Otidiformes > Otididae > Tetrax > Tetrax tetrax. The sequence continues at coordinate 28,389 of WHYT01017746.1, read as the reverse complement.
ATATTTTATTTTTAGCTTGTGATATTTCCACTCTGACACTCAAATATACATTGGAAGAGGAATTTCGTGAAAAAGCAATGGCCAAATCCTGGGGAAATTTCAGGATGCCCGCGCTGACTGTGTCTTTTAAAAGTGAACAGGGAGGATGTAGCTCCTTTGAGCAGCAACAGCTCTTTCTGTTGTTGTGTAGCTGTTTTCTTGACAGTAATTGCTGGCGCTGTCAACAAAACGCGGCAGCTTTTTGTTCGGAGGGAGAAGGGTGCAGAACAATGCGGCTCTGGTTAATGGATTTAAATGCTCCTTGTTTATCGGCCTATAACGGGCAAGATTGTCCTCTCCCTAGCCGTAGATGAAACCGATGGGCCGAAACAAGAATAAATCCATCACGCCGTAAAAGTAGTGGTTCTCCACGGAAGCGTTGTCGTTTTTCTCCGAGTCAATACTGGGTCTAAACAGCAGAGAAGAGGTAGGCTGGTGGCAAATAATACGTGTCCCCCGTATGTCCCGCTCTTGTTCCTCTAATCTTCCACTCTTTTGTGTCCCGGATGCTTCCCCCACGCTCAGTTTCCACTGCACGATGCTTTTCCCCGCTCTCCTTCAAAATATGTCGGGTTGTTTTTAACAGCGCTGCCTTTTACATTGTATAACGGTGGCCTTCCCAGTAAGGAGCTCAAAAGCCAAGTGGTTTTGGTGTCACATCAAACAGGGTTTGTTGTTGCAAATCTAATTATGGCCAGGTGTAGCGGGGTGCTCAAGTCTGGCTCGGCGTCCCTTTTCAGCCCGGAGTCGTGTTTGGCCGTGAAGTGCAGAGTGGAGACGGGTGGCTTCCTCGCCGTGTCTTGGTTGTGAGAGTGGCATCCCAGGTGGTGATGTCACTTGAGCTCCGAGGATGCTAATTACAGGCATGGCGCTGATCGTGAAATCAAGATGTTGACTAGATAATTGGATAGGAATTCAAATATCTGTGAAATTCCAGAGGGTCCAATATCTTGTATCAAATCTGATTGTCTTGCCAAAAAAAAAAAAAAAAATTAGTATCATAAAAGTGTAATCGTGTAGTTCACATTCAGCGTTTGATGCTAAGATATAATGACACAAGCAGCTCGGTTATTAAACCAAAAATCAGCTGTACACTTGCTTGGCTTCTGGATAGCTCTGGTAATTAATACATGACGATGGTAGGTTATTTTTCTCGTATTTCCAGTTGTAAAAGACGTGATGTAAACAGGGGATGGGAGGCAGAAGCTCTGCTTCAGTGCTGCTCCACCTATCTGGAGTGGATTAATATGGACAATAAATACTAAAAAAGCAATTAAGAGAAAAATACAATTTGCAATAAGCACATTTTGGGTGGTTTTTTTTACATTTGGATTACTGGAGTGGGGTCAGCTCGAGTTGACAGAAAACTGCGGTGTGGCGTTAAAAGTGAAAAAAAAATTGATGATTTTGACAAATCACATTTTCTCAGGGAAATACTTTGTTTTCCTCAGCGGTTTTGCTCGGCTTTTTAGTACAAACGTGTCCCAAAAAAAGCAGAGGCAGGGTGACAAACTGCTTCCCTAATTCCGTAATAACTCAACGAGCCCCGTGGAGTCAACCCAGCTGGAGAAACTACCCTCAGAAATGGGTCGATGGGACGCTACAAGCGAAGTACTTGTTTCCCAGTATTGAAGCTGGTGGTCCGGTGATCACAGGCGGGCAATTACGGCCCCGTTAGATAGCGTGAGTAGCAGTCATTAAATAATTATACCTTTGATTAGCTGCTTCAACCCTTCGTTGCCTTTGAAATATGATAGCGTAATTTCAAGCTTTTGTTAAAAGACAATTTTTTTTCCTAGGTGGTTGAAAAGGATTTTTGTGTGTGCGTAAAAGACCCATAATTTTCTGCTTTAGATAATGAAAACCCAAGAAAAATGTTTCCAATTAACGTTTACTTCTGTCGATTTGAGGCTCGGATGTTTATAGCGTATTGGAAAAGCACTGAAATGGTTTAGTGGATCCTCTACCTACTGCTGAAGTTTCAATGGAGAAATCTTACAGGGGGGAAAAAAAAAATAAAAGCATTTCTTAGAAATGTTTAATTAATTTTTTTCCCCTGTCACGAGTAGAAGTATGAATGTGTTTTCATTTTTTTTCCCTGCGTTTGAAACGTTCGAAGCCGAGTCGAAGGCAAACGTAATTAACTATTCATGGGATTTGAAGTATTGCTTTCCGAGCGCTTGGCGGGTTTAAAGTAGAGCGCTGGGAAGGATTTCGGTTTGGGAGGGGAGGGGTTTGGGTTTTTATATCAGACTTTCAGGTTTCCTTGTGTTTGGGCTGGGCAACTTTCGTAACTCGGCGTTTTTAGTGCTTTCCTTTGATGGTTCCGTTGGGATGTATGTCCTGTTAACACCAGGGCACTAAACCAAGGTGTTTGGGAACTTCCGAGGCACATCCAGGTATTGAAAGATGTTTCACTTTGGAAATGGGTTTAATAGATACACGGTGTGCGTTTGTTGGGAATTATAGAAAAGTAGGGTACGTATTTATGAGACCCTTGCACTCCGGGGTTTTTCATTATAAAATTTAACATTGGTCAGATCTAGAAACACAATGTATCCAGATTATTTTACTTTCTAAATGTCATATATTAGATATGCCTGGTCTTTTGTTGTTTGTTTTTTTAACCCCTTCTGAGGAATTCTTGTCATTCCTCCTTCCACGTGGAGAGAGCGTCGAGCCCCTTCGCAGTCATGGGAACAAGTTTACACGGTGGGAGAACCTCCTGGGTTGCATCTTAATGCAATCATTGCTAGCCTCTTCTGGAAGAGCGTGGTCCCGTTGAGCAAATCGCTGTTCTGCTGACCAACAGGAAAGAAAAAAATCCCCGGTGTGCCGTTTTCCAGCCCCCAGTGACACCGGGCGTGATGCGGAGTGAGTTGGAAAGAGCAGGAGAAGGGCTGAAGGGCAGAAGAATCCGTTCCCCAGAGGGGTGGCAGCTAGGTGGTCCCTGAAATAGACCTCTGATGGTCAAGTTTGCTCCCGTCCAGATCTTATAAACCCCTAATTTTCTAGATAGATGTTACTCGGATGTTACATGACAAACGTTCCCCTGGCCTGCGCTACGGGAGCAGGTTTTTCCTCATATATCTTCTCAGTCTTTAATTGTTGCACAATAAGAATAAACAAACAGACGTCCTGAGGTGAACGGACAGCGTTATTGATGTGCAGATGATGATGATGAGGTGTTCTGGGAAAGCGAGTGGCACGCCGACTCCGTCCCCAGCTCCCTTCCTCCAGCGTAGGTGAAAAGATCCTATTATTTCTGATAATTGATGCTGAGGGCTGTGGCGTGCCTCATTTAATCAGCAGTGCTCAGCACACTCCAGGGATGTAATTCATGCACGCTTTAACATCCAACATGGCTGACAAGGCTTGGACACACACCCGAACGGCCGCATCATTTTTTAATCAGCTAGCTGAGGACTATTTGTCTAATCAACAAAGAACTCCGTCACGTGGAGACCACGGGTGACATGAGCACGTCTGTAGTTCCTCGGTGCGGTGGGGGAAGATTTTTAGGGTGAGATTGTAGATATTAAGACTGTCCTGAGGGGAAAAAAAAAAAAAGAGCATTTGTGCTTCTCAAAGTGTGTAAAGAACTGCATTTGAGCAAGTCAAAGGGGGTTAACCTGATGTTTTGTGGAGTGTGGGATCTTAGAGAACTTCACAGGTATCACACAGATGGATCCTCAGCTCGCACAGCGTGCTTTGTAAAAACATCTCTTCCTTGTAGAAATAATGGTATGTGATCATAAACATGTTTTCCACAAAACCCAGCTCATCAAAACTAGGCAGGAAAAGCAGATTCATTAACACAGATTTAATAGCGTCTCCATTAAAGACAGCAAACACAGAAATTCTGTCTGCAAGGGGCTGGTCGCAGATGTGCAGTTGTTGCCTGAACAAATACGACGAGACGGGGTAACGGGGAGCGATGAAGTTTAATTGATTCCCCGTTACTCCGTGTCGTCACAAAAGGCCGTGCCGAAGCCTGGTTTTCTTCTTACGACGACATACCGGCTCTCAGTTTAAGGTGTCCACATTTAAAACGTGTAAGCAAGCTTATTTCACATGCAGCACGTAGGTTCAGCTCATGAAGGAGAGTACTCCAGAGCAACCGGCGCCTTGCCCGCGTCTCCAGGTACAGCTGATGTCCTCCCAGAGCTGCAGCTGAAGCCGCAGGCTGCTGCCACCCTTTCACTGGAAGGGACGGAGACCTGATGTGGAATCACCTCCCGCTAGATTTAAGTGTCTTCTGTTTGGATTTGGGTTTTAGTGCTCTCTCAGTGGTGTTTGGATGGTCAAAGGCTTGTGCAGCTGTTAAATAACCTGTGTAGCTCCCACTTCAGAGCGTGTGCCTTACAGTCCCTGCCTTCCAACTGAAAAACCTGCAGATAAGAGCCCAGAAAACGCAAATAACGGAGCAGAATTGCCTCTGGTTGAGCGCGGTGGGTCCGGTCGGTACCTACGGAGTCGTGGCAAGGACCTTCCTGACTCCCGTGCTCTGCGGCCACACGTCCTCTCTCCGTTTGCGACGGCCGGTCTGTAGCGTTTCTTCACGTCAGACCACAAGTGTCCTCTGTCACGTTTGATTTAAGCAACGTGGTAAGGCTCTTCTGGTAAACACTTCTGGCCCTTCAGGGTTTAGAATCATAGAATGGTTTGGGTTGGAAGGGACCCTCAAAGCCCACCCAGTCCATCCCCCTGCCAGGAGCAGGGACATCTCCAACCGGATCAGGTTGCTCAGAGCCCCGGCCAACCTGGCCTGGAATGTTTCCAGGGATGGGGAGTGGGAACCTTGCTTACCTTAGCTCCAGAAGAGCTCAAAGCCTGTTTTCTGGAAAGAGGAGTATCAAATCAAGATCAGCTCCCAAAGACATGCATCATTAGCAATTTTTAGGTCACCAGATGCCCAGGACATTGCTTGGTGAGCTGCAACGCTCCTCTGCCTGCGGTTTGTCTGTAATTATTCACCTTTGCCCAATGGTCTTCAAAACCACCCTCTCTACGGGCTGTTTACTGGTGCCCATATGGATGCGGTGGGAGCATCTCCACACTTTTCTGTCTCAGGAAGTTTGTCTGGCACCGTGGGCGTATCCAGGGATTTATGCAGACGGTTTGAACTGGCTTTCCGATGATGCTACATGCAAGAAATGCTGGAGAAAACTTGACAGCCATCATGGGTAGCGCAACCCCCTCTGAAACAGCAGATCGCTGGTACGGTAGCCAGGCAAAGCGAAGGTCATGGACAACACCTGGGAAATCTGAGCTACCACATTTCACGTAGCCCTGAAACACAAAGCTGTGTTTATAAAATAAAGTTGCAAGAGCATTGCGGATAAATAAAGTAGGGGGAGTGAAGGAGGGAGAGGAGAAGGCTTCTGGAGAGGCCGTGGTTGCCTGCCCACCATAATCCCTGTGATGGGGAAGGAAGCAGGACCAGAGCAGAAGTTTGCAATTACTCGCATCGTTCATTTGCTGTGAAAATTATGATGACGTTTAGGATGACATTAAAAAAAAAAAAAAAAAATCCGTGCAGTTTGATTAAATAAGCAAGCAACTAAATATTTTTCTGGGAGGACTGAACAATTTTTGACCTCTGTCCTACCTGGGGAATAGCTCCTGCTATTAAAAAAGATGAATATAGAGATGATCTGTTGTAACAGTTGGCACAGTTACAGAGAAGTGCCTCATTCTTTCCTCCTTACAAGTCAGTCTGGTGGACTCCAGGACCTTAACTGGTGCATCTCAACCAGACGCTCCAGTACGTGTGCCCCACCAGAGCCATGCATCCCATGGTAGGTGATACAGTTGAAAGTTCCTCGCAAGAACTCAAGACATCATTTTAGGCGTTCATCTTAAAAAAGTGCATCTCGGGCTCCGAGAGTCAAAGCTCTCACGGTTGGGTGCGTTGTGATTTCTTCCCGTGGTCGCTACTGGGATAAGTGGCTGGACGATGGCTTGCGTTGAGTGGAAGGTTGCAACGATCCCGGTGGTGTTTTGCAGGGTTGTTGACAAGCTGACCTGTGTGCCCTTGGGTGACAGATAATGACTTCTCGTGCTGGTCCAGATTGAGTCTTAGGATGCACAAATTAATTTGCCCGGCAAAGATAGCAGTTTAATCTTGGCAATCTGAATTTCTGGAGTTAATGAGGTTGGATAAGAGCAGAAGCGGTGCTGTGACACCATGTCTGTGCGCTGGTCAGGATGAGGGGAATGCTCTGATTGCAGCGAGGTGTTGTTTTTCTGTCAGCGGTGAAGCCAGAGATCAGGGCGAGTGTCAAAGTTAATAGAAGATTTTTTTTGAAATGTTATTAAAATATATTAGTCATTCAGCCTGCGGTAGCACAACATCTGGGGCAGAATACTAGTTGCCACTTCAGTACGAGCTAAATTAAACACCCAGTGTCTTCTGGGAAATAGTTAACTTTTTATTCCAGATATTTGATGTTTGAGAGAGGTGTTTGTCTGGGTATTTCTACTTAGAGACACTTCTTTGTGGCTTCTTTGAAGAAAACAAGCTTCCAGAAAATACTTCGGATCAATCTGCCTTAAAGATCTTTCTGATTCATAGAATCACAGGATGGTTTGGGTGGGAAGGGACCTTCAAAGCCCATCCAGTCCAACCCCCCTGCCAGGAGCAGGGACATCTCCAACCAGATCAGGTTGCTCAGAGCCCCGGCCAACCTGGCCTGGAATGTTTCCAGGGATGGGGCATCCACCGCCTCTCTGGGCAACCTGGGACACTGCTCCACCACCCTCAGTGTAAAATTTTTTTTCATAATGTCTAATCTAAATCTACCTCCCTCTATTTTGAAACCATTACCCCTCGTCCTGTCACCCCAGGCCCTGCTGAAGAGTCTCTCCCCACCTTCCCTGCAGCCCCCTCTGGGCACTGGGAGCCGCTCTCAGCTCTCCCCGGAGCCTCCTCTGCTCCAGGCTGAACAGCCCCAGCTCTCCCAGCCTGGCCTCACAGCAGAGCTGCTCCAGCCCTCTCCGCATCTGCGTGGCCTCCTCTGGGCCCTCTCCATCTGGTCCATGTCAAAGACAAACCAGGCAAATAACGACCTGCAAGGGCCCGTTAAGGACTTGCTGGTAGGTAACAAAAATGCGTAGACAGCGTGTCATTTTGGAGGCAGGCCGGGTGGGACACACATCAGTGACCCCGCGGAGGCAGCGTCCAAACCCCGCCGATGATAATATCATCGAATCCTCCAAGGCAGCAGAGCACCACGTGGCAGCGGGCTGGAGCCGGATCGATGCGAAAGGACGCACTTGGGTGTATCAGGACCGCGGCGTCACCGCGGACGTGTCCATTTGTTTAAGGAGAAGAAAAAGGCATGACACTTAACACGATCAAATGGATTATTTCATCAATAGGTCAATAGAAAATGAGGCCGCGAGTTCACTTCCCGCTCACGCGGCCGTACTCTAACATGCCATTAAAGTGTGAAAAATGAAAAGGGGCTGGGAAAGGGTCTTTGTGTACTGGAAGACCGTCTTCCCTTTCTGAGGGGTGCCAAACCTCGATTTTGCCTATTTATATGTAAATTTTTTTGAGGAAAAACAAGTTTCCTGCTGGGAAATTGTGCCTCTCTAGGTGCTGGTACCTGCTGGGACTTGCTAAGCAGGTCTTAAAAGTGAAGATTATTTGTCTGGAAGGATGCATGCAATTAAGATATTTTTCAATTTGATGAACTTTAATTTTTAGGTAGATCTGACTTAGCCTTCCAGATAATGTTACCTGTTTTAATTTCAGCAAGATGCTTTCTGAAGGATGTCACTCAGACATTCCATCCTCCCTTTGAGTATATAGCGTTAAAATTATTGTATTGCAATCCTCAATTGCAATCCTCAAATGTGTGTTGTGTGATGTTCATGTGGTCCTAAAGGGTGAGGAGCATCTGCGGTGAGGGGAAGAACGATCTTACTCCAAATTTACCGTAGCAGTTTCTTCATCACAGACCCTGAGCTGAGTGGGAGTGGAAGACTGTTCAGTTTCCAACCACATCTTAGAAATTAATGGTAATTAACATCACTCTCCTTTCTAGAAGTCTCACACCTGAACTCAAGGCTCTCCACTGTCTGTAGGCAGGAGGGCTGGGTCACCTACTGAGAAAGGTGGCTTAGGAGGAGGTCTGGATGCTCATCCACTTGTCGCTGACCCCAGTCATCTCCTCCTTTGTCCTGTAAAACAGATTTTACAAAATAGTTGAGTGCCTAGCAGTGCTGCCTCAGTGCTAGCCACCCAGAGAGGTGGTGGATGCCCCATCCCTGGAAACATTCCAGGCCAGGTTGAATGAGGCTCTGAGCAACCTGATCCGGTTGGAGATGTCCCTGCTCCTGGCAGGGATGGGCTGGGTGGGCTTTGAAGGTCCCTTCCAACCCAAACCAGTCTGTGATTCTGTCATCGTTTCTTGACAAGGTAAGCTGCTGTGGTGGCTGGAAAGCCACCAGAGATACCAGTTTTAGCAGATATGTGGTTCTCTTCTCGGATGTGGAGATGTCCACGGGTGAAGAAGAGGGGACGTCTCCATTATTTTGGTCGCTATTGGGTGCCAGCGGTGTCCTGGTGTACTCGGATGGTTCGTATGGTTCCTGTCTGGTGAAACTCAGGCTAAACGTATTGTTGATTGAACGTACTTACGCTCTGAGTTCACTCTTGAGGCAAAATGTGTCGATTTTAAAGAATGTGAAAATGTGACGTCTCCTAACGAGCAAGGGAATGGAGTGCTTTTGAGCAATATTTTCTGCTAGTTGTAGAACGGCAGCCGGGAACTCGGAGAATCTCAACATTTGGGGCAATTCTGATAAAGCAAGGGTGTTGCCTTTTATCTAAATACATATTTTTTTACTTTCCAAACGAAGACTTTGGTATTTGCAGTGATTTGCCTGGGGAAGGGAGGACCACAAACATCAACTGTATCAATGTCCACTTGACACTCTTCAAAATAATGAAGTAATGCCTCTAAGCTCAGTACTACAAATAACGTGCTTTGCTCTTACGAGGGTTTAAGGCTGTTGCGTCATCACGTCAACTTTTGGAGGTGATGACGTGAAAAGGTGCTGTAAAGGTGAGCGCGGGCACCAAGAGATGAATACGGGCTTTGGGAGGAGGCGGTGCTCTGGTCCGGCTGCGGTTTGTAATTCATTAATCGCGTTTTACAGTATAGCTGTTCTGTCTGCTCGTGTATCCTCTGTACAAATACTTCCTTACTTCTGCTGCTCTGGTTTTGTCTGTTCCAACAGCAGACCCCTTTAATCTTCTCACATCGTGTCACGTTGTAGAGATTTACAAACCACCCCTCGACGAGCGGCTTTCCGTATCGTCCGTGGGTCGGCCAGGCCGTGCGGCCCCGCGTGCCTTCTCTGTGCGTAGCTCTTCACGCGTTAACAGCCTTGTGCTTGTGTTTTACTTCACATGCTATTTTGATGTTTCTTTTCTCCCCTTTTTCATTTTTTTTTTTTT